>QZLH01000163.1:40816-60771 GCA_003833135.1 Oehlia diaphana | reverse complement strand
TTATTATTATTTTATTATTATAATTTAATTAACTTTGATATTATTTTGATATTTTAATTTCAAAAATACCTTAAAAATATTTTGATATATTTTAAAAATTTTACAAAATAATTGCACAATTATTTTGAAAGCCATTGTATTTAGGTTTATAAAAATATTTCAAAAAATTAGCCATTTTTAGTAAAGATGTCATTACAATCTTAATCGATTTTTTACTATAAATATTTTAAAATAAATCATTGACCATCATCACATGTACAATTGACACAATATTACAAAAATAAATTTTTATAATGAAATATATCTTATCTAATCAATTCTATATGCATTATCAATATAGTAAAATTGTATCTTTATATACTGAATTCATGATACTTGAAGCAATATCATATTGATGATAAAAAAAATAAAATTACAACATGTGATAACTAAATAAAGTGGCTTCAGTTAGCATAATTATAATATAAATCAATATAAAATTTCTTTACATTTAGGGATAGTATCAGTTTAGGTGAAACTGATTTAACCGCAGTTTGAAACTGAATTGATACTAGGCAGTTTGAATATTACAAATCATGGTTTGTTAAATCATGGTTCAAACCATAGTTCAAGCTAGTTTTAATCTTTTATATAAAGTAAACTTATTATCAAATAAATTAATAATTTTTTAAATTTTAAATTAGAAAATTATATTACAATAAAATTTTTGTTTTTTTTATTAATAATTTTAAAAATAATTATTTTTTTATAAAATTTAATAAATAATAATAAAAAAGTTATTTTTTTATTAATAAATTTTAAAGATATTTAAAGAAAAACTTAAATTGGCCAGTTATTTTGATAATTCATTTAATCTAGCTAATTTAATAATTGAATTCTAACTCATTCTTAATAAAATTAATATCTATGGTTTATATCATAGTTAAATTGCAGTTTAATTGCAGTTTGAACTGTGTTTTGTACTAAATAATAAACTGCAGTCAGTTCAGTTTGTTGTTTAAACTGCTAAATTATAAACCAAACTGAATTGAACTGAACTGATACTATCCCTATTTATGTTATTTCAATTGTTATTCCACTCTTTATCCCAAAAAATATTCAATTAAGTATTTTTTCACATTGCTACAAATGAAAGGATGCATTAATGATATTCTACATTTATATAGTTCAGCTTTTTGGCAAAGTTTGGATAAGAAAACTATGGTAAACTATTATAACTTATTATATATTTGTAATGGCTCTTAGTTGCCTCAACTTGAACCTCTCTTCCAGTATACCAGCAGTGTAATGTCTTACATCCATACAGTTTATAGAGTGCTATGGATAAACTAGTATGATTTATTATACTATGTTTGTAATGGCTCTTAGTTGCCTCAGTCTGTGCCTTTTTTTCAGAATATTATACTGTGATACAAAAAATAATTCTGTTTTCATTGCAATTATTCAGCAGATTACTAACAATAATCTTCTTTCTAAATATAAATTTGGATTGTTATATTGAAGAATATGTATTTGGCCCTGATTCTATCAACTGAAATACTCTAAATAGCCTTAAATGTTTGAAAAATAATAATGATTTGAAATTCACATTCGATAGCAAATAAAATGTTTTAGATACATTTATAAAAATTTTTTAAAAGGTTGTTAATTCCCTTTTTGTACATAATAGAGCAAAGAGAAAAGCATAAAAAAATATTTGATAATATTAAAGATATATTCAAAAAAAGAGAAATTGTTAAATTTTTTGAAGAATTGAACTATAAATTTGATATAGTAAGTTAACTGTCTTTTTTATAACACTAACTTATGCATATAGGCCGATTCTTAAAATCAAATTTTTTTACATAAAAATAATTTATTAAAGCAAATATAAATTAACTAAATAATGCAAAAAAAAACTAATTAATTATATAATTTTTAATTTTTTTTAATATAAAATATCATAGAAATTTAATAGATCAAATATAATTTATTAGGAAACGGAAACCGTTGTAAGTCCGGAGTGAAAAAAAAAATAACCTTTATCTGATGTAACATAAATTTATTTTCATCTGATGTAGCATGAAATTTCAATGACGTGATGTGTGCAGACAACTGGATATCGTTACGTGACACTATTTGACATAGTCCTTCAAAAACATATATAGTCCTTCACTTCGCTTCAGACAATCACAAAATCATTAATAATTCTTCGTAAAAATAAGCTATATAAATAAATCTATATTTATTTGAAAGAAAAAATTAAGATCTATCTAATGAATCTAAAATTAAGTGAATTGAATCACTAGTTGTTCAGTATCACGTTTAATATATTTATTAAAATTTGATCATTAATTACTTCACATGTAGTGATTCAATTTGAATGATCTTTGCTCACTAAGGTGATGCCAACTTTTATCTTTAAAATAAATTTAAAATAATTCATTTAATATATATAGATATTCAAAAATCATCAATTATATTATTAATATAAAATTTTATAAGTTTAAAATCTGATATAAAAAAATTTATTAAATACTTGTAGATGTAAGCTATATGAATCAATTTATATTCATTTGAAAGAGAAAATTAAGGTCTATCTAAGTCTAAAATTGAATGAATTAAATCACTGAATTGTATATAATTACATCCAATATATTTATTTTTAATTTTTAAATTTGATTTGACTTTAATCATTAATTACGCCTTATCCAATAATCCAATTTTTTTGATCTTTAATTTTTATGATAGAGCATATTCTCAGCTTTCAAATAAATATAAAATAATAATGTTAGCATATCTTCAGAAATAATAATGCATGATTTTGTCATCTGCATTAAGTCCAATCTGAAAATTTTATTTTTTACCAAAAAATGCTTTTATAAGAGAATTTCAAATTCTTTATTTTATTTAAAAGATTTTATTTGGCATTTAAGGATTTTAGTAAAATAAATCTAATAAAATAATTTTAAAAGATAAAAAACAAATATATAATTAGTTATTTTGAAAAAAAAAATATCTTATTATTTATTTTATAACTATTTTACATTATAATTATTTTTTATTTGTATATATTTTTTATAAAGAAAAAACAAATATAAAATATTAAATTTTTTCTTTTACTTACCACTTAAAGTTATATATATTTATAAACTTTTTATCATATTTAATAAAAGTGATAGGCAGTGATAGGAAAAAAGAAGTGGTTATTACCATTACTTTTGAATATTAAAAAATTTTTTTTTATTTTTTTATTAAATCTGAATTACATAAATATGTCACAGGTCAAAAAGTGAAAAATCAGGCATCAATTAATCACCAATCAGGTACCAATCAGGTAGTTAATTGGTAACCAATTGGTGAATAATTAGTATTTTCGCTACCAATCAGGCAGTTTGCTAACTTTTGATCCAGTAATCAGAAAAAAATGAAATATAGTTCATTGGAATTATTTCAATAAGACAAATCTAATGGTAGTAAAATTGTATTTCTAGAACTAATATTTGATGAAATATTAAGTAAATATAAAAATAAAAATATACTATTTATATTTTATTTAATTTCTTATTAACTATTAATCCTAAAATACAATTTTACTACCATTAGATTTGTCTTAATGAGATGATTCCAATAAACTATATTTTATCCTTTTCTGATCATTAGATCAAAAATTAGCAAACTGTCTGATTGGTGACAATATTTAGCAAAAATGCCAATTTGTTACCAATCGGTCACCAATCAGCTATCTGATTGGTGACCAATTGGTGACTGATTGATGATGACTTGTGTATAATACATATTCAATTTAGATTTATGTAATGTTAATTTTACTAAAATATTAAATAAATTTTAATTTAGACTAATACTAAAAATCAGCATATATGTCAAATATTAACCTAGCATTTTACAGAGAAAAACTGATTAGACAGTTTATAAAAATATTATCAGAAAGTTTATTTAGAAGTAATTTAGTGCAATATTTTGGAGGTGGTGTAAAATTACAAAATATTATGCTAAAAATGTAATATTACAGAAGTTTACGTTCTTAAATTTGAATAATTATAGTAATTTAATAATATCTCGCTATCTACTGATCCAATCAAAATGATCTATAGCCCATTGGAATCAGTTCATCAAGATGAATTGAATGGTAGTAAAATTACATCTTTATATTTGATTGATAATTTTCTATTAATTTAAAACTTTATTGCGTACTATAAAGTATTTTATTAATTGTAGAGATACGATTTTACTATTATTTGATTCTGAAACATAAAACTTCTGTAATATTACATTTTCAGTGTAATATTTTAAAATTTTACACCACCTCTAAAATATTACATTAAATTACACCTAAACAAATTTTCTGATTGTAAATATAGCAAAAGTATTGATTGCAGAGAAAGCAACAATATGATTGGAAGAGGTATTTTTTTATTTTCCTGTTAATGTTATTTTTCAAATATAAATAAAATCATTTTATTATTATTATTATAATAATTTCAAGATATTGAACATTTAAGAACAAAGAAGTAATAAAAAGAGAAAGATGAAAAGAAATGCTGATGTGATTAATATATTAACTTAATTATATATATTTATTAAAAAATATTTTTACATAGCTATTCACTATGCCTAATAGACTAACATATTTGAAAAAAGGAATAGTTTGTATGATAAAGGCGTATCAGGTGATAAAGAACAAAAGCAAACAAAAAAAAATAAAAAAAACTCATTTTTAGCTTTAGCTATCAAAAAAAAAAATATCATTAAGAAAAAAAATTAATATATAACAAATTTTATCTGCAAAAAAACCTTTTACAGAAGGTAATTGAGTTAATTCTATTTAGGAGAATACATTATCTGATGACACAAAAATTGTAAAACCAGCTCTAATAAACCTTACATCATCAGAAAAAAGTGATGATGATAATTTATTATTAATTGAAAATAAAAATGATAATAGCAATAAAGATGATGATGAAAAAGATACTTTTAATCTGATAAGATTTTTAATTCCTACTCTAGAAATATGCAGAATTGGAGCCTGCCTTCAGAAAAAACTATTAAAAGTATTTTCTCATTAAATATATCTGAATATTCAAAAAGATATAAACAGAATAAAAAACTGTCACCTGTTGAAAAAGCTGTCTTATGATATGATATTTCAAGACTTATTAATTTTTTGGCTCACATGAGAGCTTAGTTTGCAAATAATAATAGACATTTTATGATAAAAAACTATTAAGACATGCTCAAAAAATCATATTATTTATTTTATTTTTATTTTAAAAAGTTAGTTTTAAATTTGATATTTACTGATTTTTGAAAAATTAAAAATATTAAATTTTCAAATTAAAAACTATAAGGTGGTCGCACAATTCACAATTTTGCAATTTACTATAAAATAATTTTAATAGGTTTAAAATTTTAAAATTAATTTTGAAAATAAGTATATAAAAAATATACTTTATATATATTCAGAATATGCATTTTGAAAAATGCAAAATATTTTTAAATTTTTAAAGTTAGTATTTATAAATTATTTAATTTTATAAAGTGAAATTTAATAATATATTATAATTAATAAACATAAAAGAATGTACTGTATCATTCTGAAATTAAGTAGCCCTTTTTTTACTATGAGATGCTTACTATGAGATACTTAATTTATTTTGAATACTTTTAGATAAATTATTAAATTATCTTCTATTAATATGAATTGTTTATATAAAAATACTTTAATGATCATCTAATGATTATTTAACATATTTATATAATATAATATAAATTTAAATATAAACACCATATATAGCAATAGTAAATTCATTAATTTTAATAAAAATCAGTGACTTAAAATTTAAATAATATGATGTGTACTGTATAATATTAAATTATTTTTTATTATAAATTTAAAATTTTATTAATAAATTTATTACAATGTGTAAAATTTAAACCGAAAGTCATGTATATAATATGCATATTTTTGTGATGTTAGATGTGCACAAAAATTTTTAATGTGCACAAATTTTTTATATTATATATATAATATGTTAAAAGAAGTAAAGATATATATAAAAAGAAAAATTGGAAATATAAAATATTATTATAAAAATTTCTATATGTAAAATGTGCATATTTTTGATGACATTATATGTGTATAAAAATTTTTAATATGCACATGTATACATTGTGCATATAGATTTTATACACTGATTTGTTACAATTTATAGTAGTTAGAATTTAATAAATATTAATTAATTATACAAAATTTAATAATAATTAATAGTTATTCAGCACTTTGTGCTGAATAACTGTTATATTAGGTAAATCAAATTTGATTAGTTGATCTAAATTCTGCAAAAATCTGAGATCAACTAATCAATTTGATTTCCAATATAACAAACTACCTTTAGGTAACGTTAGTTATTCAGCTCAAAGTACCAAATAAGTGATTTATTTAGTATCCTATGATTTGAATATTGTCTGATACATGATTTTTTTGCCTGATACACAATTTTTTGCCTGATACATGATTTATTATAACCATTTTTAATTATAAAAAATTATGTGATACCAGATAAAAATTATTATTAAATTGATACTGCTTATTTTCAGATATTATATAAAATAGGGTGTTTATTTTTGGGTATTGCTTAATTTTGAAACAGTACAATAATTATATAATTTGTTAGGTTTATTATATTGAAATATATCATATAGTAGCATTTTTATTTTTTTAGTATTAATAAAAAATATGATATTTTTAAAAATTCTAAAATAAATAAAGAATAATAATTTTTTATTTATTAAAGCTAAAATTTCATTAGATGTATTCAATAAGATAAATCTAACAAACTATTTTTCATCTTTTATAATTATTAAATTTAAAGATATTTAAAATTTTGTTTTTACTTCAAATCATCAGGATGATCATTACTATTGGTCAGAATTATCAATTTTTACCAGCACTATATTTTTTAATACTGGTCAATTATTATAATTTCAGTTACTGGTAATTATTACCTTTGGTAATAGTTAGAAAAATTCTTAAAATTTTATAAATTTTTTAAGTAAAAATTTAAAATTTATTGAATATTATATGTTTTTTATATTACTTTTTTTAAAGAATTTATAATTTTTAATTATTATTATCATATATATTGAGGTTATTTCTGAAGAAATTAGAGGGTTTTGATAAGTTAGAAAAATGCCAAAATAGTGAATTTTACTAAAATTATATAAAAGTCTTATTAAAAAGTAGCAAAACTTTGAAAAAAAAGTAAATTAACAAAATTTTAAAACTATAATAAAATTATAGTAAAATTTGGAAGAAACTAATTATAGGATTTTGAAGAGATTTAGATAACTTTAATATATGTATATTTTTACACTAATTGACAATATTTACAAATTAATAGTAAAATTTTTAAGATTTAAAATAAAATTACTTTAAATGAATAAAAAGTTATTTTAGTAAAAATTTAAATTATTTGGTTTAGATTTACTTATGTAAAATACTTACATTTAAATAAAATAATTTTTATCTGAATTATAAATTAAATAAAATTACATATATATTATCTAAATAAAAGTAGCAAGAATTTTATTTTATTAATTATTTTACTAAAAATAACTAATTTTTGAAATGACTTTATAATAATTTTAAAATACTACTAAAATATATTTATTATACTGAAATGTTTTTATTATACTTTTATTATTACTTTGTAATTATCCCTTAAACTGTAAGCAATTGCAGGCAAATTTGCCTGCAATTTTATCTGAATTTTATCTTTCATCTAATTTTATGAAAAATAAAACAATTCTAATAAAATTTTTTTCCAAAATAGTTTAAATTATAAATTGTGCAGCAATTATTATCATTTATTATTTATATATTAAAATATCAGAAATTACTCGTTGGTCAAAAGTTGTATTTTAAGATAATCACAAAATTTTAAAAAACTTTGCATTTAACTTTAATGATTTCATTGACAATTAATAATAACTATATAAAAGCTTAATAGAATATGTAGAATTTAGTATAGAAAACAACTTTTGTTAAAATGATTTTTGATGTTTAAAAGTAGGATTTTGACTTTATATAGAGTCTTAATGAAAATTTTATTATGCATTTTAATTATATACTCATAAAAATTAATTTTTTTTATCTCTATTTTGTTTATTATAATGCAAAATTTTTTATAATGAAAATAAAAAATTATAATAAATATTCAAATAGAAAAAAAATATGGTAAAAAAAGTTTAGATTTTATTATATAAAAATTCTGATATTATTTTTATGAATTTCTTATCCAAATTTTAATAATCAGCCGCATATCTAATTTATACAATTTATGGCCAGAATGTAGATCAATTTGGCTGCAAAATTATGTGACGATCTGGTCAAAATTAAAGAATTTTTTATAGCGTCATTTATTTTAATTTAGAAATTGCAAGCAAATTTGCCCATAAAAAGGTTTAAGGAATATTGTATCTAGGTCTATAAAAATAATTCAAAATAATATCACAATAATTTTTTAATACTTATATTATTATTTTATTATTATATTATAATTAACTTTGATATTATTTTAATACTTTTAATATCAAAAATACTTTAAATATATCTTGACATAATTGTTTTGAAAGCCATTGTATTTAGATTTATAAAAATATTTCAAAAAATTGGCAATTTTTAGTAAAGTAATATCTAAAATTATGTATAATAATAATATTTAAAATTTTAATGTGATAATATAGATTCTAAAAAATATATATCCAAAGTTTCACAGTTTTGATCTTTACATATGGTAATTATCTTAATTAAAAATAGAAATTCTAATAATTATTTATATATAAAAGTAAATAAATAGTTTAATACTACTAGTTTATTTAAAATTATACATAGTAATATTACTTGAAATTTTAATATATATATAACTCCTGATTAATATATATAAAAAAAATTTCATTTTTTTAGTTTGTTATTATATGGATTATAAAAAAAATTGAAAGAAAATTAATTTTAGAATAATAATACTTGTACTTTTCCATTTCTTAAAATTTTTACATAATAAAATATATTATTTTTGTATTATTTGAAGGTTATAATTTTAGAAATAAATATATGAATTTTTATATTTTTATTATTTTCAAAAAATTAACAATTATCTAAAAAATAAAATTTTATTTAAAAATCTTCATTTTTTTAATTTTAACAATCATCAGAAATTTTTAAACTTTTTTTCATTAATACAGCTGTACAAAGTTTAGTTAAAGCATAAAAATTTAATATTATATTCTTTAAAATCTATATAATTACATCAAGCATTATGTGTAATTTTAATTATAGTGACACCTCCTTAAGTGCGCTCCCCTCCCCTTGGGTCTATAGTAAAAAAATAGTAGAATGTGCACTTAAAGAGGGTGTGCATTTATAGAGAGTAAAATATTAAGAGCTCTTATAAGTTGGGACCAGGCCCACCATGCATTTAAAGAGAATTTATATAGTGCTTGCACTTATAGAGTGTGCACTTATAGAGGGGTTACTGTAATTAACAAAAATAGAGGGACCACTACTTTTATCTAACTAGTATAAATTTCTTTTTTTTAATTAATATAGTTGTATGATGTTAGATGTGTAAAACTTTTGAACATATACAGTATTTTATGATGTCTATATTATCACATATTAAAATTTCAAGTATTGTTAGTAACTGACAAAAATACTACTTTTATCCAAGTAGTTTACATTAAAAAAATAGATAATTTGCGGAGCGCAAATTACTTTTGGATTCCACAAATTATATGTGGTTCATTACGCAACTTTCAGTTTAGAATTTAACATAACTGTGCGCAAATCAAATTTATTTTCCATAAATTGCATGTAACTTTTCTTGCGCATTGCGCAATACTTGAATTTCATACGCTAGACTCACTCACTCGTACGCAATACTTGAATTTCACATGCTGGACTCACTCGCTCGTGTGCAATACTTGAATTTCATACGCTGGACTCACTCATTCGTGCGTAATACTTGAATTTCATATGCTGGACTCACTCATTCGTGACACTTTTTATTAATTAGATTTCGTACATACAAGTCCGGCCTACAGATGCGAGCATTAAAAATATTTTTTTTTTAAAAAAAATAAATAAAATTAATTTTTTAATAAAAAAGTTTGGTGGTATTTTAATGTAATCGAGATTCGAGATCCTCTTAATAAACTGTATGTACCACGCGTACACCAAAAAAATAAAGTTATTTAATATATTTTACGAGATCCTCTTAATAAACTGTATGTACCATGCGTACACTAAAAAAATAAAGTTATTTAATATAATTTACGAGATTCTCTTAATAAACTGTACCACGCGTACGCGTACACTAAAAAATAATTAAGGTTATTTTATTATTTTTAAAAATATATTTAAATTTTAATCTATAATAATTTTACTAATTAATTATTAAAGACAAAATACAATTTTTTTCTGAATTTTAATTAATGCTTTTTTTTTTTTGAAATTCCAAATTTTTAACCATAATTTACTCATTTACTGGTTCCAACACTGTTCCAATAATTAAAGTTTATAATAGAAATTTCAGTGATACATATTAATTGAAGGGAATTCATTTGGCCGATGGAGAGTTAATTACCCGGTTTAATACAAGACGCTAACTCGGGCCAAAAACAATCCCTTAATTCTGGATTTTCGGTTGATTGTCTGTCAATCAAAGTACTAACTAATTCTTTATATAAGGAAAGTAAAAATTATAGAACATTTGCTAAAAATTCTTAATATGCAAAAACAACAACTGCACAATTACATAATCACATAACTATACCGTATTTTTGATAAATCGAAATCGTAAACTTAATTATACAGTACCTTGAGTATACTCAAACTTATTACAACTTATTCCTTATCGGTAAGCAAGATAGCTCGAATAGAAAGAAGCACAAATATTTCTAGGATTGCAAAAGTTTCAAAAGGAAGTTTAAAAGGATATTTGTTTGTTATATCATTTATACATAACGCTCAGACAAAAACTGCGGCTAATATATTAACTTGTATTTTATGTGCTGTTATCCCATAATTCCGTAATTCCGTAATTGCCGTACGATCATATGGATTATACCATTATACATTTATACATTTATACATTTATACATTATACCATTATACCATTATAACATTTTAATTATTCTAATTATTCTAAATATACTTTATATATTCACATATTAAATTTTATAAAGCAAACATATTTAAAATTCCTTATTAAGAATAATAGAAAGAAAAAATATGTATAATGATAATATTAAAATACTTTTTTCGTTTTTTTACGTTATTATTTACCCCTTATCCGTTATTATATGATCAACTTTATAGATTGAAAGTGAAAAAATTTCCAATTTAAAAAAAAAAAAAAAAAATTTCGGAGTATCAGAATAAATGGATAAAATAGAATAAATGACGCAATGCAACATATCGCGTGACCAGCTTACCAGAATTTGTAACGCATGACCTGATTTATCATTAATTACGTTTTTTTCTCATGCAAAATAAAAAATCTCAAAAAATTTTAATTTCCCCTTGTTTATATTTATATTTGTTTGTTTGCAAGGGTTTTTTTTTTTTTTTTTTTAAGAAAAAAAACAAGAGATTATAATTAAACATATGTCAAACATATTTGTAATTATATATTTAAATACATAAAATAAATTTTTTTTAATATTCGGTATATGCAAATGACAAAAGGTGAATCATGAAAAAAATAAATAAAGTTAATAACAAATTACAAAATTTGTTTTGATTATGTTAAAAAAAAAAAAAGAAGGAGTTTTTTTTTTTTTTTTAAAGTTTAAAGTTGCAGAAAAAACGTGTTGAATACATGAATGATAAAAATAGTTAAATTTATTTTAAATTATTTTTTTGCTAATACAAATTTGACTTTTTTTCTAAGATAGAAAAAAAAAAAAATTGAATGGGACAATTAAAATGACCATAAAAAATAACAATTCAAATGGTTACAATAATAAGATAATAATAATGATAATAATGAGAAAAAAAAAAAAAAAAAAAAAAAGATTTTTTTTTTTTTAACCAATACGAAAATTTTTCCCTCGCACTGCATTCAAGAAATAATAATCGTGGTAAAAAATGACAGGCTTGTCTACCAAATTTAAACTCACGCAGTAACAAATTAAGAAAATAGATTAGATATTATAAGCACAGTCCCCCTCTCTACCTTCTATTTAAATATACATTGTAAAAAAAAAGAGATTATTTTATCTAAGTGCATAATAATATGATAAATAATATATATAAAATAATACATACATATGTACAATATAATCCTCAATAATCAAATTATATCATGGCTCGTTTTTTTTTTCATCGGAACATACCGAAGTAACCGAAAGAGTTTATTAACCGCAGAAAAAAAGTTTAATGTAAGTCTGGGTAATAACATATAATAAATACAAATATATTTAAATTAAAATTTCAATCCGCTATTGATACTCCGATAATTAAACTATTTAAGAATAGGTTAAATATGTATGAAAAAACTAAGTTATTATTTTAAGGTAAATTAAATTTATGATTTTCGCCATATTATGCATTTAATTTCCCTTGCATGTTTTTTATTATATACAATTAAGGCAACCGATAAAGTTTATTTTTAAAAAAAATCAAGTTTAACTTGTAAGAATATCTTTTCATTTTGAATAATAAGGTTTACACATATTTTCATTCAAAACTAATAAAATAATAAATTATGAACGCGCCAATTTTTTTTTTTTTTTTTTTTTTTCAGCCAAAAAAATATTTATTTATTTAAAACAAGACAACCAAATAATCCAATCCAACAATATTTGATATATAAGAGAAACCGATAACCGTTTTACCATCGGCGTGTAATAAGAGAAATTCCTTGAAATAAAAAAATGTCAAAAAGAATAATTATATTGTATAATTAATTGTATGGAAAGTGAAAATCCCATTTAAACAATATAATTGTTGATCGATTATATACACTATTTATAGAATCTTTATTGTAAATAATTTTGTTATAAAATATAAATATATAAATAAAATAAAATATAATTTATATATATGAAGTTTATGATAAAGTCCGATAACCCCGAGTTGTTGTAATATATCTGATACCTGCCTGTGACAAAAAAAACAAGGGACCTTTTTTTCTAGTGGGTAGAAATATTTTTTATAAATTTAGTGAAATGTAGTTTGAATTATTTCGTTAAAAAAACAGTGTCATAATTTTTTTTTTCAGAAAAAAAAAAAAAAAAAAAATTACGAAACTAATTTTTTACAATACAATATTTTTTCTTTTTTTTACTTTCCCAATTGTTCGTGATATACAAAATATTTCCAATCGAAAAAATTTTATATATTATTATTATACATATATATAAAAAATATTTCCTTTTTAACTTTTTTTTTTTAAACTATCCTTTTCATTCTCCTCCATCTCTCTTTTTACTTTTTATATTAATTATACTTACTTACATACGAAAATTTTAAAAAAAGCAAAAAACATCTCAATCAAAAAAACAATTTTTTTTTCTTTCGAAAAAAATTGTTTTTTTTTTTTATAAATTTTATTAAGAAGAGTAAAAACTCCAAATATCATCGATAAAATGGAGTCTGGGTCTACTATATTCTTGTAGTAGAAAATAAAAGAAAAAAAAAATTTTTTTTTTCTAAAAAAAAATTTCAGACTATTTCTTTTTTTCCCTTTCAGAAAGAATTTCTATACAAAATATATAATCAATCAAAATCATATTAGGATTTACCTCTTTTTTTTTTTTTTTTTTTACGGAAAAAAAATAACAAAAAAAATCAACAAACCTCAGTCCGGACTTGTTTATTTTCAAATAGTTAACGTGATTTTAATATTAAAAAATCATCTCATTTTTTGTAGATATAATATTATATAAAAAGGACTTGAAAGCGTTACAAACTTTTTAAATAGGATAAAAAAAAAAAAATTTTATTCCCCATCATTATCATCTTTTTATCATATTACACTTTGTATATTATTGAGAGAAAAAAAAAAAAGATTTCGTTGAACGAAAGTTAAAAAAAGATTCATCATTAGACTTTCTTAATAATTATTAATATTACACCTAATATATCGGATACTATTATTTTTTTATAATAGTAATCTTCGTTAATAATTCTTTTAACAAACAAACAAACAAAAAAAAAAGTCTATCTCATCATGCCTTTCACTTTCTCTGCAGGGTCTTTTCCTTTTCTAAAGAGTTCAACAACTTCTCAGCCTAATATAAAACAAAATAATAATGTAGATAATGTAAATAATATTAATAATAATATCGTCAATGATAATTTAGATATGGGTAAAACTCCCCTCAATAATACTATGAACGTTATTCCATTGGAAAGAAGGGTTCGTTCTTTAGATAATTCTACTCCTAAAAATAATCGCCGTACTAGTAACGCGAGTAACTCAAAGAATACTAATAATAGAAAGGCTTGGTATAAATCTTTATTTGTTCGTATACATCAAACCTTATCTCGATCAAACGATGATGATATTGTTAACGATGACGATAACAACAACAACAATAGCAATGATCATGATTGTGATGTTAACAATACTGTTGAGAACAATAATGATGGTTCAGATGGTTCAAGTGTTAAGGTTGTAACCGAAACTGAAAATATTGGAGAGTGTGATGATGATCCTATAATAATGAAATCAAGGAATGTTGTAGCTGGGACTGAAAAATATTCTTTCATATGTCATGGGAATACTCACGACTTTTATGTTGTAACAAAAAACGGTTCTATGTCAAATGGTTCTCTGTCAAATGGTTCTACTATTTCAAATGGTCCTACTATGTCAAATGGTCCTACAAATGATTCCTTATCAAATGGTCCTATACCAATTGGTCCTTTGTCAAATGGTCCTTTGTCAAATGGTTCTTTATCAAATGGTCCTTTAAACCCATCTAATTCTTCCCCTAATTCGGTATTTGAAGAATGTGCTAAAACTCCTCGTCATTTTGCAAAAGAACCTGAAGTGTTGGGTAAAGTTGGTAGATTTACTATAGTGAGAGAACGTGCAGATTTTGATACTACTTATTTTGATAAATGTCATTGTCAACAAAAACCTTGTCGTTTCTCTTCAAGTGGTTGTGGTGGCACTCATCCTGTATTACCTCCTGATGATGAGAATGATCGTCCTCCAATTCGTCGTCAACAAGTTACTTCTATCTCTCATCAACAATCTTGCTCAAATAAGAGTGATTCAAAATCTCGTCGTTCCTTTTATAGTAATAATACTCCTTCCAATTCTTCAAGAAATTCTTTACCTTCTTTACAACAAAAGTTTCCCGTTAATGGTTCTTGTATCCCGGTTTCAAAAGTTACCACTCCTAACGTTCCTTCTTCAAACTCTTCTTCTATTTCTCGTGTTATTTTACCTCAATCATCATCATCTCCTAATCTTGTTCACCTAAATCAACGTTCTAAGATTGAAAATAAAAATATTTCAAAGAATCTTCCTAATTCTTCAAGTATTATTGTTGGTGGTAATTCTGGTAAATATCTTAATATTACTCCAACTAATAATAATGGTTCTTATTATCCACAATGTAATAACTATTCTACTGCTGTGATTAAAAAATCTAAAAAACCTTCGTTAGTAAATATAAAATCGACTGAAGAACAACAACGTAGATTATCAATGCCTCCTACCTCTACTCAACCAACTCAACCTTTGAATTTAAGTTCCTCTTCAACCCCTACCACTCCAACAAATCCATCGAAATTCTCACTTTATCATCATCCAAATGAACCACATACTACGATAAATTCTCATAGTGGAAGAAAATTTGAGGTTGAATGGAATACCACAGCAAAAAGTTCCTCTTCAAGTTCTACATCATCATCATCTTCTTCGGATACCGCTTATTCTCCCCCTTCAACCATAAGTAGTGTATTTAGTATGGCTTCAAGTCCTGATAAAAAATCTACAATAAATACTTTGAGTAGACGTTGTAGTACTCTAAGTAGTAAATGTGGTAGAAAATTTGAAGTTACAATTCTCTCCTCCTCCTCTTCTAGTAATAATTGTATTTTAAATACTTCACCACATAGTACTATCGGTAGTGTCAATAGTATAATTGTTGAAACTGCAAATACGGACTCAACAAAGTATTAAGATGTGTATTTATTGGAGAGATGTGGCGATGTATGCAGTCTTCGTCACCTTGTTTTTTTTTTAAAAAAAAAAAAAAAAAAATATTTGAAATTTTTTTTTTTTTTTTTTTTTTTTATTTTTTTTTTTTTTTTTTTTTTTTTTTTTTTTAATTTTTTTTTTTTTTTTTTTTTTTTTTTTTTTTTTTTTAATTTTTTTTTTTTTTTTTTTTTTTTTTTTTTTTATTTCCTTTTTTTTNAAAAAAAAATTTTTTTTTTTTTTTTTTTTTTCAGCCAAAATGACGATTACATTCTATTTAAAGTAGAATTACTTTTTAAAAAGATAATTATAATATTGGTAAATTAAATTATATTGGTAAATTTTAAAATTTTCATTTCCTAAAATCTTTCCCTTTTCTTTACATATTGATATGCGATTAGATAATTTTTTTTTTTTTTTTTTTTTTTTTTTAAAGTAAATTAATGATGAACCTCGTTTGCATAATTATTTGGATTATTTGGATTGAGTGAAATTTTTTTTTTTTTTTTTCAAACGAATATGCTGTATATGTAAAATAAATATTCTTCTTTTGAATTTCTTGTAAAACATCGTACAGATGGGCGACAATTAAAAAATTTTTTTATAAAATATGAAAAGTAAAGTGGATCGACATATCTTCTCTTAAGAGATTATATATGCATAATGCATGGTGTGACCATTATTATTATGATATTCTCGAATCAGACAATCACATTTTTTTCATCGAACCACTTATTTCATTTCAAACTTAAAATGCCTTTGAACATTTTTAGCTTTTAAAAAAAAAAAAAAAAAAAAAATTTTTTTTTTTACTAAAACTTTATGATTTGAAAGATCAAACATTTAAGGAGAGCCTAATAACCGTTCCCGTAGAAAAATTTGTCGTTATTGAAATATCTAATTAAAGTATAACCCTTTGTCTATACATATGCAATGCGGAGACGATCGTTACATCGATAGGATAAATATTTATTTATATTTATTGAATGCCACACACGAGCGCGCAGTTAGTAATCTCATGATACACATTCTTTGTTATATGACTAATTATGAATACCAGCCAAAAAAAAACTCAAAAATCCATTCCAGCCATATTCAGTCATATTAAGTTTATCCAATAATCATTCAATGCATTTTTGTTGAGGGACGAGGCTCGGCAATAAGCAACAGTAATCGGGTGATACAACAGGGGTCATGGTATTTTTTTTCAGCCACATTTGTGAATAAATTATGGTTTGGTTTGCCACTATTATTTCTTTTAAATCATTATTGAGTTAAAATTAGAAACAAATCAAAATTTGGTAATTGTGGATAATGGGACAATGGGTTCTATTTACTCTAATTAGTAAAATTCTAGAAAAATTGTAACAATCACCTTTGTTTGCAGGTTTAATGAAGATCATTACATCAACAATGCAAAATAATTTTTATTTAAAATTTATTGGAAGAGAAACGTAACACTATTACAAAAAGATCAATCATAAGGGTCAAGCCATTTCGTAATATGGTATTTTGATAGAATATTCTATTTATCATATTTAAAAATAGACAATGAAAACGCTTGTATAACTATGTAAAAGGAAGTGGCGTAACGGGCATACTCCCGCCACCTTTTCTCTTATTAGGAATGAATCTTCGAGAAATTGTTTGTAACACACGTGATCATCAGCATTATTAATAACGGCGCATATCCTTAATAAGTAATTTGTATTTTTTAATATGTAAATATTGCATTTTTTATCTGTATAAGGACGGAATTTAAATTATTGTCGACTAGATCTTACTAGAAAATATATATTTTTATAAAAAAGTGTGAAATTTTTTTTTCGTAAGAAAAAACCGAGAATCGGCGTAAATCCGAATAATAACAATTATTCTAATTAAAAACAATAAAAATAAATTATTCTCGTAATCAAAAAAAAAAAAAAAAAAAAAAAAAAAAATGGGCAAAAAATTCAAGATTTGATTGGTTCAAATAAAAAAAATGATTATAAATTATAAAATTATTATAGTAAAGGCTAAAAGAAATTCTTTGGTGTTACGCCATTTCTTATCAATCCTTACCATTCTTTTTAAATAAAAGAATAGAAACATTTATCATTTCAATCAATACCAAGTATTAATATAAAAAAAACTTTAAAAAAAAAAATGCAACATATTTAAATTACATGCTTATTGCATTTTAACGCCAAGAGACTAAATAAGAAAGAACGTTACAAAATACGAAAGGTTGGTCATGAGCTTTTCTCTTTTGAGTGACGGTAAATCCCGCGTGGAAGACCAAAATTACTTTATCATCGTTATTCATTCTTATTCTATAAACGAAACATAAGTGAAAATCAATTCATTTCTTTATCAGGTAAATTTATTAGAAAGTAATTTATTTTATTTACTCCGGTTTAACATTATACAAATTAACTAAAGAGGAAATGTGATCATTTAAATTATCTTTAAGAATTTTTCATTTCGCGTTTTTTTCTAAATTACGCAGTATAAAATAATTTAGACAATTGTTTTTTTTTTTTTTTTTTTTTTTTTTTTTTTTATTTTTTTTTTTTTTTTTTTTTTGATTTTTTTTTTAAATTAGATGCATTATTTTTTTGTCGTGCTAGTAACTTTTTCAAGACAATAAAGCTTTTAAACAATTAAACACGCTTTACCAAGTACATCATCACGTAACAAATAAAATTAAAGAAAATAAAAAAACTATTATTCCCAATTATAATATGATATTAACTTTCTGATTGTTTTCAAATTAATTACTTTTTTCCCAGCCCATAATTTTTTGGGCTTAAAAATTTTTATTAAAAATGATTTTCATTTTTCATTTTTTTTTTTTTTTTTTAAAAAAAAAAAAAAAAAAAAAAAATAAATAAATAACAATGAGTTTTTACTTTTAAGGAAATCGCATGGTAATTTTCGCTAGAAATATAAAAAATTTAGGATGAAACAATGAATGAAATGGCGCCATCTCAAACACTTTAAATTTTCTCCTTTAAAAATAATTTAGATTTTTTAAATAACAAGGGATTTTTTTTTTTTTTTAGTTTAATTTGTTTTTTTTTTTTTTTCATTTAAAAAAATTTATTTTCTTGGGTAATAAGATAGATTTATAAATAATATAAAATTTTTAAATGATTATCAAAATTTAAAATTAAAATTTCATGTATCACCACACAAAAAAATTTCAACATATTTTTGGAGGTATAAGCCCCCCCTGAATTTAACAGTTTTCAGTTTAATGTAAAAAAAATATGATGATGATGATAATATATTGTATTTATGTATGTATAAGCTATATATTTAGATATAATATATATATTATATCTATTATATAAATATAAAAAAATATACATAATTACGTTATATGTATATTTAATTATTTATGTACTTTTGTTTATGTGTAACCCATCAATATAAAAAATTAAAGTAAAAAAAAGTAATCATCTCGGATTTTATGGTTCCATAACTTTACAATCATTTCCTTTTTAATATTATTTTAATTATTTTATACTATTTAAACCAAAATTTTTTTATTATAAATATCCCTCGTTCAGCGCTGTGGCTAAAACTTCTTATCATCAACAAAAAATTAAATTCTTTTGAATTTTTTTTTTTTTTTTTTTTTTTTTAGAAATATTATAAATTTCTTTTAGAAAATCCCAACGTCCTAAAAAATCGCCTTTTTTTTCATTTTTTCCCTTTCCTTTTTTTACACTTGTCAATTTTATTAATCAA
>QZLH01000163.1:14771-29779 GCA_003833135.1 Oehlia diaphana | reverse complement strand
CCATTAATAGCTACATCTCCACGTATTATTTTTGTCTTGTTTACTTGTAATGATCGAAATCTTATTTGAAATTTGGTTTTCGGTTTAACTTCTACGATATGATGCATATCGCTAAAAATAAAAAATAAAAAATAATGATTATAAAACATAAATTAATAATTAATAATCATGTAAATTAAATATATTTTCTCGTACCAGAAAATTTTTCGTTTACTTATATCATCAACATAATAACTTGGTTCAAATTTAATGTGCTATTTATTTAATATATAATGTATATATTAGAATAGTAGATTAATTTTTTAATTTTATTTATTTTTTTTTAATAAATTTGATTATTTTCTTACTTCTGTTTCGACTTTTACGATCCTTTCAGGTAATAGTACATCGTTAACTAAAACTTCAAGAATATAACCACCAAATCTCATAATTATAGAAAAGTTTTTTTTTTTTTTTGCACCAAAAAAAAAAAATAATAAAATTTTGAATCAAAAAGAATAATAAATCGAGTTGAATATAAATCAATTTTTTTTTGTCTTGCTTAGCTTATGAAGGTAAAGGTTTAAAACCTGTTTAATCATTTTAATGTGAAATTATTTTTTTAATGATGCGTTTAAGAATTCTTTAAAATTATAAGGAGAATTATTATAAATAATTTGTTTTTACCCTTAATTCATACACTGAATAATATCATACAACTGAGTAATATCTTACATTGAGTAATTCATACATTGAGTAATATCATTAAAATCAAAAGTTATCATAATTATCCAAAGGATTTGTAATACTTGAAAACTGTCGTTTTGATTAATCATTATTGATTTATCTTTTGAATTTCATTGTAAACGCGCAATTATGTATTCTGTATTCATATTTAAGCATTCATAATTTATTTTTAGAAAACTAAATCACTTAAAATGATCTCTCCTGATAAGACGTATCTTTTTGTGACTCAAATTTTATGCACTTATTTGTATTGGAATTTTTAAAAGTTTTATAAAAATCATGATTATGCAAAGAATACTGGTTAATCAAGACAATTGAAACCAAATTGAAGGAAGAGTCAATTAATACCCAAATAATGTATAATGATAATTAATCACGAAAGGAAAAAGTTTGAAGTAGAAAAATCGCGAGATATATTTAAATATTTTTAATTAAGTATCATCATCATCACACGTTATCTTCTAGTCGATTATTGGACAAAAATCTATTTTTAACCGGATTAAATACAATATATTTAATATATTTAATAATATAAACCAATTTGAAAACGGCGAAAACAAGGTTGTTACTGTTAAAAGACTTATAAATTATTATAATTCAACCAAGTTATTTTGACACTGATTTTTTAAAATAAGGCACAAATAAATTATTATTGCATAAAACATCTGATTTTTTTGCGCTTTACTTCTTTTAGTATTAAATATCACATATATTAAACTTTATGGGTAAAATACTATGCCTATGGTTTATTAAATAGTTATTGGATTCCCCATCGTTATAGTTCGATATTGCGGACCAATAGGACCAATTGGAATTAATGCTACTATTCTACTAATATGATGCTGATTTCAATATTGGATGTCTCATAAAAAATATCAGCAGTTCCATAAAGTATATCATACATGATCTTTTCATCAAAGAAGATTCATCCAAAGGTCTTCCTTTTCTTTATCAATAGTACATTGATAAGCAAAATTTCCTTCTTGTATCATTTGTGAACATTCTTCCATCGTGAAACTTATCGGCAACGATAAATGGTTCAGTAAAATCCTGCATATTCTTAATCAACTGAACGGTAATATGATTTATATGCATAATAACAGAGTTATTGGAATATCATCCGAACTGTGAATATCAATAAACTTAATTAAAAAAAATCGTTTAAACAATCTTAGATATATCATAAAAATTACTTGTCCAATTCTCTAATAGTTTGAAGAAACTTCTTATTAAGTAAATACCAGTGATAATATACTAGTTATTTAAATAAATTTAGCAAATATGCAAACCAATTTTTAATATACGTTAATTAAGGTCACATATCATATCACATGATTTAAATTTTTTTATCATGTGTCACGTGACAATAAATTGTTTTTTTTTCTTAATTTAAAATTACATTCTTTTAATTAACACCTCTTTAATTAAAATTAAAAAAATATATTAAGATAAGTCAAACCCAACATCTGCATTGATAGCGTATAATAATTTCCTAAAATATAAACATATTTATAAACAATTTAATAATCAATCATTATTAAATAATAAAACTTATTTAAAAATAACATACTCTCTCAAAGTATCTTCATCGGGATAAGCTGGCAATTTTAATAAATTAACACAAGTACTAGAAGAGGGCAATCGCGTTCCGGATCCAGCATTACGTATACTAAACTTCGGATTAAGTTCCTTAAACCCAAGTATAGGAGGTCGAGAACAGGATGTAACAAATTTTATTAATTTTTGCTTTTGTTCTTCAGAAAACTCAGATACAACTTTCCAGAAATTAATAATAACTGGATCATCCTCCTTATAATCAGAATATACTGTATTTTGTTTTAAATCTTCAATATTTATTGGAATATATGCACCCCCAACTAATATTTGAAGTTCTTCCTATTAAAAGGATATGAAAGATTAAAAAAAGAATATTCAACGTATATAAATAAGTATAATCTACTTTTAATACCTGATTAAACATTTTTAACCATTTCTCGTCAAGCAAATCTGATAACCCTCGAAAGAATGCCTTACATTGACGATCTATTTGTCTGTTTAGTCGATAATGTGCCATCATATATATATAGCGTATACGATTATCATTATTAACCGGTATGTCACTTCCCCCCGGGATTAATTCAATAGTTTGAGATTCACCAAACTCTGAAATGATAAATTAAGTTGAAAAAAAAAAAAGATTTGATATAAGTAATTAATCAGATTTAGGGAAACTCATTACCATTGTCAACAACGGTGAAATTAAGTGATAAATCCGATTCAACATCGCCTTTATAGTTTTTCAAGTATATTAAGCCATGGTATAATTCTGGATCAAGTGTAGGCAAATCATCCACTAAAATTCATATTCCAAAAATTATAACCGAAATAAAAATTTTTTTAGATCATCTATAAAATTCATCACAATTTACGAGACCATTTTAGATGAAAGATTAAAAGATACAATTTCTTGAAACTTACAATATGATGATCTTCCTAGCCATTTGCTTAAAAAGAACCCGGAAAATGCTGCATCAACTAAAATTCCTTCATATAAAGCTTTGCCTAATATACGACCTATGAACTCATAATATTCGAGTTGGGTTTCTAAACAATTTAAAGAAAAAAAATAAATATAAAATAATTGCATAATATTATTACAATAGTGATATTTTAAATACCTTGTTTTGCGTAGCTATGCGGATTAGGGTATAAAAGTTGTTCCTTCGTGCTGAGGAACAACCCATAATTCGTATCAAATGCAACACGTGTTAACCTAAAAGATTAAAAATAAAACACATAAAATTAAATATATGGAAGAGAAGGTTTAATATTAAGTAAGACTATTAATAATCTCACGTACGTTGTCAAAAATTCTTTAAATAAACCGCCCCCGTCAATACCGGCTTCTGGCATTCCGAATTCATCAATGAATTGAATAGCAACCGGACTTTTCAGTCCGGAGCCTAATGCATTAAGATGGGTGAAACCATCCTCAAATACGGAATTTCGTCTAATTGTAACACGTGTACGTGGATGTGGAAAGACATCGAAATGACTAAAATAATAAAAAAAATAAAATGTTAAAATCATCATCATAATGAATGAGATTGATATATTAGATATAAATACCGGTCTCGTTTTTTATCATTATATACATATTCTCTAAAGATCTTAATCCGAACTTCAAAAGGTATTACGAAGGGAATATTATACAAAATTCCAAGCCTCGGGCTGAAATTCACTAATTGTTTCTTATTTAAATGAATTTTATCGTTATCACGTTCAAGCTCTTGTTCCTCACGAATTACAGCCTCCACAAAAACATTCAGATCAATTTCTGAAGTCATTAACCAATGATCTGATGGTGTGAATTGACGACGAGAACTAGAATATAAATTATAATGATAATAATTGTAAATATATTAGAATATTTTCTAAAAAACAAAAAACAAAAGTAGTTATATTAAACAACAATAATCACTCTCTCGCATGAATTTGCTGTAATAACTTAGTAACAATCTCTCTTAAATTATTAAGCAAGCTTCCTTCAATCGTATTATCCATCTTTAACAAAGTACTATTGCTCCAATATAACGAGAATCCCACATGCTATAATATAAAAAAGAATAAATTATCAATATAACAACTTTGATAAAGAAATAATTGAAATTTATCATTAATACCTTCATACAAATGGACATTTTAATAATTTCTGATAATTTTAACGGATTTTTACTCTCATCAAAGAACTCGTCATCTCCCATAGTAAACAAAACTCTACTAAATAACTCACAAAGCAGAGTAAATAGACCCCATTGCTCGGAAAAAGCAGTATCTAGATATACAAAAACTAGATAAATTCAAATTTATATCTTAAAATAGAGACAATGTTAGTAAATAATACCTGTCATTATGCCATTTGGAATTGATTGACTATTTAATAATAACCGTGCCAATTCTGTTACTTTAAATGTATCCCACATTAAAGTAATCGCTGAACGGTTATCAGATGCAGAATAAATTCCAAAAATCATACTATTTAATAGTTCTATTTTTTTTGTCGGCCAGCGAATCATTAAAGTTACAAAAAAATTCGAAATCTTTATAAGAGCTGAAGAATTTGCAGTTTTCATAAGCGCAAAAAATGAAGCCAAATGTTGCTTATCAAATAAAACAGAAATCCCCTCTAAAATTTGTGGATCAATTTTTGGCATGTTAGCTAATTCTGGACGACTAGACATAACTATGTCTTCATCGTCCTCATCATCCTCGTCGGCATCATTATTAGACACTAAAATTAAAAAAAAAATATAATTATTACGCTAATATAAAACTTTGTAATAAAGTTTATAATTCACTAAATACCGTCGGATTTGTCAACTAATAGATGAGTTGGAATTTGTAATGCTAAATTTTGGAGTACTTCCATATAAGCCAGCTGTCGAATTTTGATAGAATAATTTAATTTGTTACCAAATTCAATATAAACTAGGATAAAGGAAGACGACATCAAATCCTTTTAGACTATAACAACTCTTAAAAATTAGCATACCTTATTGATCATAGAAAAATTTTTGTATGCAAATGCCAGCAAATTTCCTAACAGTACAATTCTTTGCTCCATGTCTGATATGATTACGACTATTTCTGATAATTTTAAAATAATTTCATTTAATGGTAACCGGGAAGAAAATTTGTTTAGAGTTTCATTACTCATCCGATTTGGTAATAACGGAATTGTAAAAATATGCGTGATAAAATTATATAAAGATAATTTATAGGCTTTATGTTCAGAAGATAGGATTTGAAAAGGACGTAAAGAGAGTGTTACTGATAGTAATATCACACGATTATTTTTATCTTCTAATTGCTAATTAAAATCAAAGAAAAAACTAATAAATGCATAATACATTATTGAAAAAAATATAAGAGTTAAATCCAGAAAATTACCAAATTAATCAAACAATTTCTTAATTCTATATATAAGCCATTTTCAACTAGAGATTCTATAATTCCTTGATAAATTTCCCTGTAAATCAAATAATGTCAGAAAAATTTAGGAGAAAACATCCATTGCAAATTTTCTATTTGTTATGTGATTTAAGAGATAATATGTAATACAAACATTCTATTAGTATCCTGGATTTTTTGATATTTTGAAACATCCATGGGTAGGAGCACCGTTTTTAAATAATTAATATTATGGATATATTGATCTGGTTTTCTACATGATAAAAATTCGGTATAAAGAATTTAGATTTCGCGCAAAAAAAAAAAGATTGTCTCATATTTAGTGTTACATTATATTAATTCCGATATTTTTGAGAAATATAATTAAGGTTCGTTTTAATTGTAAAGTCCACATAACTCGTAAATCATCGTAATAAAATGGTATAAACATTGTTTCTGAACCTATCAAGATAAAATAAACATACAACGATTAATTAATTGATAAAAAAAAAATTCATAATATAAAAATTAACCTTGTATTTGTTTCCATAAGATTTGATATAAATACAATTTTCTTTGACTATCATGCTGTGGACGATAGAAAAAGAGGAAACTACGCGCAATATTGATCAAATTAATAGCAACATCACGTTCAGATTGTGCATTATTCAACATGAATTTAGCTTGTTGGTCCCAGGAATCGCGCTCATTATCGCGTAATTTTCCAGCAATAGTTCTTCCGCGATAAAAAGCCTACAATGAGAGAAAGAAAGAATTAACGATAAAATATTAATTCAAACTCTTAAACCTTATTTATAATCATATTAAATATATATTCTTCAAACCTGAATTATAATAACAGACTTTTCTTTCAAACGTTCATTTTCTCTAGCTTTGCGTCGATCTTGATTCTTTTTCAAGAGTTCTTCCTTAGTTTCTTGTTGTCTTTTTCCCCCAAGGTTGATAGCTCGACGTGTCTTGTAGTTACCTTCGAATGTATTATACATTAGGACAATATGTCGATTTTTTTACGAGTTATAATTGAAAATATTTTTGAGGTAATCCCTGGGCAACCTAATAAAAAAAAAGTATGATTCATTTGAATTTTATGTTATATGTAGTAATAGATGTAGATCGCAACATCTATAGAACTTGTAATTGTTAAATCACTGGAACAATCAAGAGTTTGTCCGGCTAATAGAATTAATCGCATGGCAAAACTCCGTATCACATAATTTTTTTACTATGTATCACATAATATGCATAAAATTCAACTTGTCAGTTGGTTTATAAGCATTCTATAAAGTTCCTTTCTTTTATTTGATTTTCTTATACCATCCATCTTTTATCCTTTGCTTGAATCTGTAAGTACGAGAATTTTTTTCATTTATGTCATCTTTCGAAGCTTAATATTACTAAAAAAGGTTAGGAACTTTTCGATACATATATTATATTCAAAGTAAAAATCCGTCCATCCGTTCGTTTTTTATACCAAGTAAGTTTTTTTTCTTACCAATAAATACTGAAGTTATGCTTAAATTTTGATTTTTTTTTTGATCCTTGATTTACTTTTTTTTTTTAAAAAAAAACCAGAAATTACAAATTATTAAAGTTAAAAAGAATCAAATAATATTAAATTTAGTTATTGGTGAGTTATTTTTAATATTAATAATTTTATTTTAAAACTAACCTATAATATAAAATTGTTTCTAAATTGTAACGATTTCAGATTTAAACGTAATAATAAATAAAAATAAATTATCTTTTAAAATTTTGAATATTTTTTTTTTTTTTTTTAATTTTTTTAAAAGAAAATTTAAAAAATTGTAATCACTGGGTGGTCTTATATGTGTACTTATATATTTTATGTGCTTCAATATTGCAGCAAACTGTAATATTGATGCATTATTTGATCAACTTTAGATAATTTATTGAGATTTGTGTTACTATAATAAACTATAAAAAAATATGTATATTATTATTATAAAATATTCAAGAAAATTTTTTTGTTAATTTATTTTGTTAATAGAAATGGGATCAAGACTTCCAGCAGATTGTCTACGCGTAATATTCGAATTTCTACAAGATCATACCAAATCATTACATTCTTTCCTACTTGTAAACCGACTTTGGTGCGAAACTACGGTTCCTATTCTTTGGAGAAATACGAAAAATTGGTTATTATCTGATAAATCAACTCAAACACTTTTTACAACATTATTATCTTGCCTTCCGGAAGATTCGAAAAAACTCTTATCTGATAACGGGATTATAATTCCTCCTCCAACTGCGCAACCTCTATTATTTGAATATGCGGCATTTTGTCGTCGTTTATCTTATAATGATATAAATTATGTTATTGATGGGGCAATTGGAGATCGACGATTAAGCAATTCAAGAAAATTATATAGCAAACATCTTATCAAACAAGAAATGTTTCGAATGTTTTTAACTCGATGTTCAACGATTGAATTTCTTGATATTTCGGATCGAAAAAATACCGATGTACCTTTACCATATTTTACAGGAGCCGAAACTAGTTTTTTGCATTTATGTGAATTACGATGTAATACGGAAATTCCATCATCGATATTTTATCGTATGGCACAAATTTGTAGGAATATTGAAACTTTATTTATCGGATATTATCCCTTTGATAATGAAGGTTTAGCAACGCTAATTGAAGTTCAAGAAAAATTAAAAAATTTTGAATGTCAATCTCAAATACGTAATACAGAATATACAGAATATGCAGAATATGCAGAATATACAACACTTGAAAGGCCACCAAAGCCACCATGTAAAAATATAGCATCCGCTTTATCAACATGTTCTAATAAATTAATAAACTTAGCTTTCGGAGGAGATATAATAATTATTCCGTCATCCACAATAGCAGAAATTGCTAATTTACAAGTATTAAGATTGGATTTTAATCGAAATTTGAATGAGGAAATTTTGGAAAGTTTAGAATTTACAGCACTTCCAAATCTTAAAATATTAAAAATGGGTGGTATATTAGCTCCTTTAATAATGTTGGGAAGATTAATAAGAAGGACAAGAAATAATCTTGAAAAAATTTCATTATATGGTTGGGCAACACCTGAAACAAAATCAATTGGAATTTTTAATAAAGTTGTGGCTCAATATGCACCAAAATTAAAATATCTTACAACTTGGTGTTACGAAAATAATTTTACTGATATTGAATTAATATTAAATTCTTGTGATCAATTGGAAGGTTTAACGATTAGAACTCTTGATAATCAACTTGATGGCGATATTTTGTTTGAAATGTTGGGTAATTTAAATAATGAAAATTTTTCTAAATTACGAATAGCAGGTGTATGGGCTTTTACTCATGAAGGATTAAAAAAATTTTTTGAAAAAAGAAAGGAAAAGAAAAAGAAAAAATCTTTCTCTTTATATATATGTGATTGTTACGATGAGGTTGATAGTTGTATTGAAATCACAAAAAGTCACATGAAAATTATCGATAAATATAAAGCTGATGGCGTTTTGAAAAATTTTAAAATAGAGTATGATTTTACTGGGGACTTTTAATTATTAATACTTAAATGTAGAAGATTCTGATCATTAATTCTTGTAATTTTTGTAATATTTTGAAAGGAGTTATTCAAAAATACAGTTCTAAGTTTCTTTTAATATACAATAGATTTTGTAAATTCACGTCATTTATTTTGTACAAAGATGCAAAAATGTACTTTAATTCAAAGGTATTTATATTTTTTTGAAATTAGTACGCAACCAATTAAGGAGCGCCACATTATGATCGTCTTACGTTCCCTTCTAAATACGGATAAAAAACAAAATATGGTAAAATCTTAATAAAAGAGAAGAATTATCCAATTTGATTGCGTGTGTTGCGAAAGCATGTCCCTTTCTTTTCCGACGAAAAAAATGATATATCGTAACAGTAAGTGTACTGTAATCTTAGTAAATTTTTCGCGCAATAGCGTCATAGAAAAAAAAACGAACAAAACTTCATTAAAAGTTTTTTTTGGTATAATGAAACTATATAATTAATAAAGGATTTTTTTTTTTATCGCTACGGCGATATATCGCTAGTCCTCAAATGTCACGTGTTTAGACTATTATCATGTGATTAGTTTATCGTTATTTTTATTAAAGCAATAACTATACAAATTAATTATTAACAATTATTAACATATTACTATTATCTTTTCTATTGATACATTCTTTCGATTAATACATTTTTTCTATTGATACATTATTTCTATTCATGCATTCTAATTAATTATCCCCGACCAACTTTCACATACGGATGTTAAATTTCTTGTTCCTAGTTATAGAAATAAAATTTAATGTAACTTGCGTAAGAAACTATAATATTTACATACACTGATGAATGATGATATAGTACCTTGCAATTTTTTTGATAGTGGCCAACCTTCCCACATTTTCTGCAATGGCGTTGGTTTCTTGACTTAGGTTTAGGAGCCTCAGTGGATGACTTGAACCTTTTAGTACCCAATGGTCGTCCTTTACCACATCTTTTCTTCAGATTTCGCAATGTTGGCATTAAGGGATCAACATTTTCTTTATCACTTATTTCATCCTCTGGATTAATTTCATTAATTTCATTCAACTCTTCGAAATCTGATTCCCCATCTTCTGTGAATTCTTGTAACAGATTGATAAGCTGTTCTGATTTAGAATTAGATCCTAAAGCCTTGTTTAACACTTTTTTATACATTCCATGTAATTTTCCATAGATAAGTTTCTGTTCCATAATTGTTAGTCTATCTTCACAAAACTCATTATTGTATTGATTAAATAACATAAAGTCATATTAGAATTGGAAAATCCATCATAATTATAAGTGATATTTTCCTGTATAAATTTGTCAGCAACTAAAAACAGTTCTTGCATAGCTTTTTTAGCATCTTTGTTGTCATCATACCATCGAGAAGGAATAAATTATACATGAAAAAATGCTGTTTTAGTCACCAACATTACCTGAAAGTAATGTCTACATACGATTCCATTTTGCACAATAGAGAGACATGAACACAAATAACCTCGATTTTATAATAATAAAACGTGGTGTTTGATATCCAATGAATTGCCAACTTTAATAGTCCATATTTCCCTTATATTAGGCGATCTAACAAATTTAATCAATTGATTCAAAGTGGCATTCAGAATATCACCAGATAATTGTTCAGTTGAAACTTCAAATGATTCTTCCTATATAGTAAATTATATGATAAATTGTTTGTTAATAATTGTTAATAAATTTGTATGTAGAATCCTCATAATAAATCAACTTAACAATTTACTTCATATACGTCAACATCTTGAATTAACTGGTTCACCATATAATATAAGGATTAATTCATCTCATTACGATGCATTTTTAATATTGTTGGCGTAAGAAATTCTTGCAAACATTGATCAATTTTCGAAAATAAAAAATTTATATCATTTTGATTTCTTATATGAGGAATTGATAGACGCCAGAACTCATATTCTTTTTCTTTATCTTGATAATCAAGAAGCCTTTGAATTTCAATCATAAGATTATATAATGAAGTATTAGAATTGTTTAACAAACGCTTTAAACAAGCATTAACAGATTTGACCCTAGAGCTCGCTATTATCCCTCCTGTAAATTGATATTTTGTATAGCAATGTGCCCAATATGATTTTGTTTTATAAAGGTATTTCAAATAGTTTTTTGCTTTGGGATAGTCTTCTATAAGCTTTTCAAAACGCTATTGAAAAATACTTTCAGTAATACAATTACGATAACTATAAAAAAAATGGATAAAACTCTGATAATCATTAGCTAATAGCTTTCTCAAATTTTTATCCAAATTATAAGAAATGTGAAAGGTGCAGTAAATCAGATAAGTAGAAGTAAATACTTGATGAATGGCTGCATCTACAGCTGGATCAGAATCAGTAATAATAATAACAACTGGTCGAATTCCAGTAACTTTAACAATATTATTGAACATCCAAATATGCGAGTCAAAGACTTTCATCAATCAATAGTCCTTGAGCAAATATCAAATCCAACAATTAAAGACAACGCCATACCTAGTGTTTTGAAAAAAATCTGATCTGATTCGTATCTGCAGATCTGATCCGTGACGGATCAGATCAGATCATATATTTTATGATCTATAATCCGATCCGAATTAAAAAAAATTTGATCCGCTTTGGATCGAATCGGATCAGATCAACATTTCATTATAACGGATCGGATTGGATTGATTCGAATAGATCTGGATCAGATCTGGTTTAAAACCATTGCGAAATAGTTTTTAATTAAAATAAAAAACATTTCACAACATTTTTTATTATAATTGTTAAAAAAACGTTGCGAAACATTTTTTTTTGATAAATTAAAAATAAAAAACGTTTTGCAACATTTTTTATTAAAATAGTTAAAAAACTGTTGCAAAACGGTTTTTTTACTTTATATTGCAAGTAAAAAACGTTTTGCAACATTTTTTTATTAAAATTAGTTAAAAAAACTGTTGTGAAATAGTTTTTTCCTTTTAAATTAAAATAAAAAATGTTTCGCAACATTTTTTATTATAATCGTTAAAAAAAACGTGTGAAACATTTTTTTCAATAAATTAAAAATAAAAAATGTTTCGCACCATTTTTTATTAAAATAGTTGAAATACCATTGCGAAATGGTTTTTTTTACTTTATATTGCAAGTAAAAAACGTTTTGCAATATTTTTTATTAAAATAGTTAAAAAAATTGTTGCGAAATGGTTTTTTCTTTTAAATTAATAATAAAAAATGTTTTGCAACGTTTTTTATTATAATCGTTAAAAAAAATATTGCAAAACGTTTTTTTTGATAAATTAAAAATAAAAAATATTTCACAACGTTTTTTATTAAAATAATTAAAAAACTGTTGTGAAACAGTTTTTTTACTTTTTATTGCAAGTAAAAAACGTTTTGCAACGTTTTTATTAAAATAACTAAAAAACTGTTGCGAAACGGTTTTTTTTTTTAAATTAAAAATAAAAAACGTTTCATAATGTTTTTTATTAAAATAACTAAAAAACCGTTGCAAAACGGTTTTTTTCCTTTATATTGCAAATAAAAAATATTCTGCAACATTTTTTATTAAAATCGTTAAAAAAATGTTGCAAAACATTTTTTTTTGATAAATTATAAATAAAAACGTTTTGCAACATTTTTTATTTAAAATCATTAAAAAAACGTTGCAAAACGTTTTTTTAAATTTCAGATTCAGATCGGACCAGATAAATCTGAATTTAATTCAGACCGAATCGAATCAAGTCTATTTCAGATTCGGATCAGATCGGATCCAATTTTTTTTGATCTGAATTCAGATCAGATCAAATCCATTTATTTTTGATCTGAATTCGGATCAGATCAGATTCATCTTAAATCCGATCTGATTCGATCCGTTCAGAATACTAGCTATACTATAGCGATAGTCTTATAAGTAATATCATTTATAACACAGTCAAAATATTGCACCCAATTCTCAACTTGATATGACATCATCCAAGACAAATGAGTTAAAGTATTATCTTCATCCCAACCACGAAATATAAGCCAATGAGAATTAACTTCCTTTTGACTATCAAGCCAATTAGAAAGTTGAGCTGCATCATTTAATAATGATTTCTTTGTAGGTCAAAATCTTTGAATAATGTTGTAAAGTTCTCGTGAATAAAGTAGGTGAGTTGGATATTTACCTTCAAGGAATTTTCTTTGCACTGTAGCATCAAACTTACAAGAAACTGTCATAAATTTGATATCTTCGATCATTGAATCAGTAAATTTTCTAGAATTTTCAAATTCAACTATTGAGACATTTAAAAGATGATTGTGTTGGTCAACTATCTTATTAATAAACACATATTCCTCAGGATTTTTTGACTTTAGGCATGATGTATTAACAACAAACGGACAACCAATCTTTTTTGTAACAGTGTTTCTAGTAGAATTTGATTTATAGGTACAACTGTGAGAAAATATATATGTGCAATAACAGATGATACCTTCCAAATGTGCTACACGATCTTTAATAATACAAAAGTCCTGCTGCTTGGTTCACACATTAATAAAGCTTTCACAAGCTTCCCATGATTCAAACTTCCTTCCTGAATACAATAATATATGGTCATTCTCATTAGACAAGACTGGTTCATTGCCTATATTACTGCAATTATCTAAAAAAAAAACATAAATGATTAGTAAATTGTAAAATCCACATTTCTAACACTAATCCACTATCTTAACCTTACCTTAACCCTAATCCTAATTCAAATCCTAATCCAAACCCTAATCCAAACCCTAATCCAAACCCTAATATAAACCCTAATCCAAACCCTAATCCAAACCCTAATATAAACCCTAATCCAACCTCTAATCCAAACCCTAATCCAAACCCTAATATAAACCCTAATCCAACCCCTAATCCAAACTTTAATCCAAACCCCAACCCTAACCCTAACCCTAACCCTAAGCTATACATACCATGTCTAAATTCTGAGGTTTAAGTGACTTCGCTCTTCATCCATATTTTCCATAAAGTAGTAAATAAAGTAGTTTACATTCGATATTAATGAAAAAAAGTACGTTCAAATATTAATGAAAGGATTAGCTAAAATAAAAACATTTTGTGAGAGAGAGAGAGAAGTCGTGGGAAATACTGATCTACTTGATAATCGCAAGTTTGTTAAAAGTATAATTCACGTGATTATAGTTTATTCTACATCATTACAATAAAATAATTACATAAATCCCATTACTACGGTATTACATAATTAAACTAATTAAATCACATGACAAATGGGGTATAGCGATAAGTTACATATGCGATAAATCATAATTTTTATTAATAAATATTATAATTTGATTAATTATTAAATTTAATAAGAAAAGAAAATAAAATAAGTTTATAATAAACTAAATATTATATTATATATATAAATTTTTTAATTAGTACTATATTTTTAAAATTCTAAATATATATAAAGAATAGAAAATAACAATTTTAATAATTTTAATACAAATTAATTATAAATTATATATATTAAATATCTGAATTTTATTTTTTTCTATGTCAAGTAATATGCGCGGCTTGACCGTGTTTATCGCGGATATAAGAAATTGTAAATTTTTATTTAATTTTTGACTTATGACATACTCATCAGGAAATTTTATAGCGCGAAAAATTACGTAAGTTTACGATTTTGTAAGTTTATGAAAGTTTATGGCATAATATTTCGAAAAATTTTAAAATATTACGTAAGTTTACAATTTCGTAAGATTTATGTGATATT
>QZLH01000162.1:115553-145578 GCA_003833135.1 Oehlia diaphana | reverse complement strand
GGTTTCTCAAGACATACCATTGGAAAAAAACGTTTTTCAATTGAGAACTTTTCAGAAAATGTATTTGTATATCTTTTTAAAGATGAAGAAATGTTTAAATACAGCCCTACTCAACACAAGTATCAATGTATTTTTGGAGGATTTGCGGGAGAAACAAGACTCAAACAAATACTTCACTATGATCAATGGAGCTTTCGATAGAACCCTATTACAAATACTATGGGTTATGTTTTACTTGAAAACTATGAAAATACATATCAAATCAAATTTATATGGAACCAAACAGTATTGTCAGAGAATAATAGAGAATTCACAATGGGAAAATTGACCTGTAATTTTATTACCGATTCTGGAGAGTTTCAAGAAAAGTAAGTTTTTAAATTAATTTTACAATATAATATAAATTTATTTTTAAACATGTTATTTTATTATAGTAATGAAAAGCAAATATCAACAAATGATAATTCTATTTCAAAACCCATCATTTTCCAAAAGAATTCATTATCCTTCAAAAAAATTTCGTTATATTTTACCACGACCACCACTCCAAAATGTAAATAACAGTAAGTTTAATTTTACCCTTTGTTTTCTTTATCTTCTGCATTAATACTTCACATCTGAATTTCTTGTGGAGTATTATTAATTAAATAATACAACTAACGATTTTCAAATTCCATTATATCATGTACCACAGATTTTCCTTTAATCCCACCACCCATAGTAGTTCCACTAAAAAACAATCGAACCTAAATGAAAATAAAAATAAAAGTAAAAATTTGTTTGGTGATGTAATTAATGTAATTATTATATATACCTGATTATGGTTTTTTTTTTCAATACTTGAAGTAGAAAAAAATCGCAATTCCAAGTTTTTTTCCTTTAAGTTTCGCAAAAATTCTGGAATATGCTGAGAGAAAACATGCATATAAGGAGTGATGTCTTCTTTTCTATATAAACCTGGTATTTGTAATGCTGAATTTATTTGTCCTTGACTTGAACGACAAAATAATTTAACCCATTGTTTTACTTTATTTTCAAAATTATCAATTTCAGAATTTGTTAGATTAGGACGCCTTAAAACTAAGTATAGATCATAAAAATCATGCCATAGTTTTTGAATATCTACACCACGTTTTCCTGAAATAAAATCAACAATAGGAAAATGTTGCAAAACCTTTTTCTTATCAGGTCCCATTAATGAAGTCCAATTTTATTTGCCGCTATTTGATCTTGACTTAAAAAATTCAAAATGAACTTTTATTGATTTCATGGTTTGTTCAACTTGATTTTTTATTTCTCGTTCAAATTCCTTTTTTTTGAATAAATCATTAAAAAAACATTCCATCAATACATCTGAAATGCGTAATAATAGATGTAACTCATCTGGAATGTAATTTTCTTGTTTAATAGCAGGAAATAATGATGGTTTTTTTTGACCTATTAGAATTTTACAATTAGAATAAAATTAATTTAATAAAAATTGTTTTTAATAAGTTTATACTTACATTTTGTATTTTTATTAATTGGCCAGCGTAAATCCATATTCCAGCGCATACTTGCTTCACAATCACAATATAAACAAAAATATTTTGAATTTGGAGCACTTAATCCCATTATATTGTACATAAACTTCCAATCACCAGAAAAAAATAACTCAATTGGCCAATGCACATCATTAACAGAAATCCCATTTTCTTGAAGATCTTGAAGTTGATATTTAAATAGATTTCTAACTTTAGCCAATGTTTCGTATCTTTCTTTACCTATATAAAGACAAATACTAATTTATTATTTAATAATAAATGCTCTAAAAAATTTATAAAATTTAATACTACCTATATTGATGGTCTGGTTTTAACACTTCATCTTTTTCATTTAATAAACAAATAGTTATCATCACATGATTTTGTTTATGTCCCACATTTCTTCCATCTCCACCAAGCTTCAAATTAATTGTATTTCCTGGTTGAAGAATCGGTGGGTTTGGTCTGCTCCAAATAGGAATAAATATTTGAAGAAGATTTCTAATAGATCGATAAACACCATTACCAATTTCTTGTTCATCAACCATGATTCCAATAGGATTATCTTGATGTTCTTCATCATCATCAAGTATGGGTTGTTGATTCAATTCTTTATCAAGGTTAATTATTCCAATTGGTATTTGTTCATTAATTAATTTTGTAATTTCTATTCTCCTTTGTGCAACTCGATATTCACGCATCAGCCTTGTTTCCACAGCAGCAAGTCTTCGATATCCATCACGACCTAATAAAGCTTCATCACAGGCACGTACATAGGCATCTAATTTTATATGATCCAACAATAAATTGTATTTTATATTAATAGTATGATCTTCATATTCCAATTCCATATTACGTAAGTGAATTGGCTCCCCAGATTCTGATACCATTCGATGTTGTAAAATAAGCTGTTTAATTTTCTTGTGAGCATCTCTTCCAAATGACGCATATCGTTTATTTTGTTGTGATACTGATACTACTTCACTAAGTGGTCTCTTTCTTTTATCAATAATAGTAGTTTTCTCTATAGATGATTCTCCAGTTCGTACTTGATGTAATATTTCAATATCAAATCCAAAAACATGTATTCCAGAAATTTTGGATTTTTCACGATTAGTTTTCTATATTAATATGTAAAAATACGTAAAAATTAATAAAAAACGCGTAAAAACGCGTATTTATTTTTTTTAAAGAATATTAATATAAATTTAATTTCCCGAAAATAAATAATTAAATACCTTTAAAAATGCATTTACAGCTCCACTAGCAGACCGCTCACTAGATACTACCCATTCTGCTCGACCTTCTTTCCATGTAATTGTATATAAAATTTTATTTGCAATAGTATACTTTGTTTCACAACACAGCATTTGGTCTGCAACTTCCGTCTTTACGATATATCCATCAGGAATTTGATATTGAACAGCGTTTTGACCACGACCACTTTTCTGTGTATATTTAACATTTTGTGGATATTGCCCAAGTGCTATTATCTTATATTTTGAGCGAAAAACCTTTCCTCCAGCTATATACTGAGCGTATATATAAGGGTTATTAGGATAATCCTGATAAAAAATTCTTGCAGGCTATATTGTAAACATTTAATAGTTTAGTTAATAAACGTGTATATTATTCATAAAGAAAGTAAATTTGCTTACCATAGGGTGATTAGAGTGTTACGGAGAGTTTTTTTTATGTATTTTCTGTTTTTTTATCAAAAATTTTTGAAACCCGAATAGTAATAATAAAAAAGTAACAGCTATTAGAAAATTAGCCTCTTCTATATTTTCTCAATTTTGCAATGAACCCTTTTCAAACTAATCTACAACTAATCTGAAACTTGCGATTCCAGTAGTAAAAAAAAAAAATTTTTTTTTTTTTTTTATCATTAGGAGCGGCAATTGGCTCTAAATTTGAGTTGTCACATATTTTGGTGGTACAGATCAGGTTACATCACAAAATGCACTTAGTGAAACGAGCACGATCAGCCCATATGCCTATGCATTTTGAGACGTGATGAATAAGGTTATATCCTTTGCCGATCATGTGAATGGGGTGACCGATCAAATTTGGAAATTGACCGGACTAATAAATAACTAAATAACTAAATATGGTCTGTTACATGAAAAATTAATTTTGTGAATGAAAAAAGGTGACTTAAAAAATTAGGAAATGATTTACAAGTCTGCTAAATAATTGCGTTTGTTTTTAAAACTTTTTGGTATATTTTTAAAACCTTTTTAAAAAATGTCAAAAGATAGTACCAAAGAAGATTTAAATTACTATATAAACTGGTTAGAGAGATCAATTGATGATGAAAACATCAAACTATATGAATATTCAGACTTCAAAAATATTCAACCGATAGGAAGTGGTTCTTACGGGATTGTTTATCGTGTTAATTGGAAAAGCTCTAATCATTTATTCGCCTTGAAATCTTTTGTTAATAATAACGATGAACAAACTCTCCGAGAAGTTATAAAAGAGGTACGTATATTATTTTACCGTTATTATCTGAAAAGTTAAATAAAAAAAAATTAAAATCATACTTTTTAGTTAAAATTACACCGAAGTGTTAATTATCATGAAAATATAATACGGTTATATGGAATCACAAAGATAGAACTCGGTAAGTATTAAGCAAATGTTATATATTGCACAATAAATTCTTCTTTCTTATTATTAAAATTGTTTTTTATTTAGACGCAACCCAAAAGTACTCTTTTGTAATGGAATACGCTAATAACGGCACATTAAATACGTATTTAGACGAGCATTTTAGTGAACTCGATTGGACAGACAAATATCAATTAGCGTCGCAACTGGCTAGTGCTGTAGAATTTTTACATGAAGAAGATATTATTCATCGTGATTTGGTATTAAAAAATTTCTTATTCTATTTTGATTTATCGTAGTTCGTTATATAACATCAATATCATTTTCTTATTTATTATTGAAGCATGGAAATAATATACTCATACATCAGAAAAGTATTAAATTAGCAGACTTTGGTTTGTCAAAAAAAATTGTTGAATCGTCATCAAGCGATGCGTCAAAAATTCTTGGTGTAATACCTTATATTGATCCGAAAAAGTTCAACGATCAAAACTATAAATTAAATAAAAAATCTGATGTGTATAGCATCGGAGTTTTATTATGGCAAATATCAAGTGGGTATAAGCCTTTTTATAAAGTTGATCATGATGCAAATTTAATTTTATCTATATTAAATGGTAAACGAGAAGAAATTATTGATGGAACTTCTGTTAAATATAGTAACTTATATACGGGTAATGTAATAATCAATTAAATTTTTATATTGTATTTATTTATATATGGCATTTAATTTATTTTTTTTAAATTGGTTAGAATGTTGGAGAGATGAACCGAATAAACGTCCAAATATACATGAAATTGTTTCAACTCTTGAATCATTAATCTCTCATGTTGAAATAGATACAATAGTAATTGATCATATTAATGAAAAAAAAGAAACCCATTTAATGAAAGATGAAATAAATCCCGAATTTAGCAAAGGAACTATAGATTTAAATAATGAATTAATATCAAATGATGAACTAAATATATCATCTCATTCAAACAAGGAAATCAGAAGTTCAATTAATGAAATAATAATATCAAAAGATGAATCAAATATTATGACAGAATACGAAAATAGAATGGCTTCGAGTCAAAAATACGAAAGTCCATCAAATGCAAGTGTATCAGAACAAGTAAATCAAGTAACAAAATCATCAAACGATTTTATTGAATTTCTTAATTTAGATAAGCTAATTGCATTTGTTATTGAGAAACATGATAAAGGCACTACGTTTGATCAAGCTCAACAATTAATAAGTAAACATATATTACAAATAAATCAAGCTACAGAACAACTTGTAAAATGGTTATTAAAAAATCAAGATAAAACACAGTATATTTGGCTCCTTGGATTATTTTATTATTATAATATTAGTGTAGAAGAAAATGTCAGTAGAGCATTTAAATTATTTTCCCGATCAGCAGATGATAATTATCCAATTGCACAAGTATATCTTGCTAAATGTTATTATGATGGATATGGGACCAAAAAAGATTTAAATTTGGCATTTTATTGGTATCAGAAATCTGTTGAAAATGGTAGTGTTGTTGGGCAATTTTATTTAGGAAATTGTTATGAATTTGGTATTGGAATTGTAGAAAATGAAAATAAATCATTTTATTGGTATAATATGGCAGCTGAAAATGGAAATAATAATGCAAAACTTTATCTTGCACATTGTTATAGATTAGGAAAAGGAGTTGAAAAAAATGAAGTTAAGGCATTCAAATATTATAAAAGCTTAGCTAAACAAGAAAATGCCGATGCTCAATTACAAGTTGGTAATTGTTTTAATTATGGAATTGGAACAAAAATAGATAAAATACAAGCCAAATGTTGGTATGAAAAAGCAACAAATAATGGAAATATTATAGCAAAAAGTATCCTTAATAAGTATTATAATATAAAAATAGGAGTTGAAATAAACAAATCTAAAAAAATTAAATTTTATAAAATATTACTTCTTAAAAAATTGAGTCAACTTGGATTTTATTGTGTTGGAAAATTATTATTAAGAACAAATTATGAAAAATCGTTCTATTATTTCCAAAAAGCAGCAGAAAACGGATGTAAATTTTCACAATTTAATTTAGGTGGATGCTATCAATTAGGAGATGGTGTAAGAAAAGATTTAAGAAAATCTTTTGAATTATATAAGCAATCTGCTGAACAAGGATACATAAATGCACAATTTCAACTTATTTATTGTTATTATTTTGGATATGGAACTGAAATAGATAGTATAAACGCATTTGAATTAACAAATATATTAGCTGAAAAAGGATATAGAGATGCGCAATATTTATTAGGAGAATTTTACACATATGGTGAAGGAGTAAATAAAGATGAAAAAAAGGCATTTGAAATATTTTACAAACTGGCTAAAGATACTAAGTATTTAGTATCTGATAAAAAAAAAATTAAAATAAATAAGCGAAAGGATTTTGAGTATTCAAAAATACTTGCTGAAAATTTAAATATGCTTTTAAAATGTAAACTTGGATATTGTTATGATAAAGGAATTGGAACAGGAATCAATAAAATAAAAGCATTTGAATTATATAAAATAGCAGCTGAAGAAGGAAATAGATTTGCACAAAATAATTTAGCATTATTATATGAGCGTGGTGAAGGTACAGAAATGAATTTAGAAAAGGCTATTTACTGGCACAATAAAACAGCAGAAAATGGAAATGATGAAAAAGCATTATATAACTTAACATCAGGAAATTTTTTATCACATTATTTATAAAATGTGATATATATACTATGTAATAATCGCACTCGTCGAGTAGTATCGATATGATTAAATCAACAAAAATCATCACTAATGATTATTATCTTATAGTAAAACAACATTAGATTATTTATTGCGTTAAATAACATTATATTATTTATTATTAGATAACGTTAAATTACTTTATTGTTAATGTTGTTCAGTTTTATTATATCAATAAAATAAATTTGAAATCTATCAGCAGGAGATTAAATTGTGCGATTATATGTGTAGATTTATAAATACATGTATACTCGAAAATCTACACCTTAAAAAAGAGTGTAATTATGCAATTATGTGTAATATACACCTTAAAACATAGTTTCAGTAATTTTCATCTTAAAAGTTTACGTAAAATCACATAAACAAGTATTTTCAGTATTTTGTAATTTTTTAAAAAAGTGGGAATATACAATTTCATGTAGTTTACACATGAAAATATAATTTCATATAAATAGGTATATTAAGTAAATTACACTTTAAAAAACTGTGTAAATACACAATTTTGAGTAATTTACATATAAATATATTGGTCAAAATATTCCTAGTATTTTGTATTTTAAAAAATTACATGTATTTTATATAAAATAGAAAATTTCAGCAATTTACACCTTAAGAAATTGTGTAAATACACGAATTTATGTAATTCAAACCTAATTTTTTTATATAAATTAGAATAAATAGAAAATATATTATGTGAAATTTAAAAAAAAAGTTAAGTTGTGAGCTATGGTATATTAGTGATATAACTAAGGTATTAAAACAAAAAATTCTTCAATTTATTTTACATACCTTGAGAACCGAACTTATGTATATATATAATATTTATATGTATATATGCGAGAATTTTCACTATTAGGTAATATTCGCAAATTTGCAGTTTCGTATATACTCGTAGGTGGTGTGATTCAACGTGTTGTTTTATATGTGTATAGTTTCGCAATTTCACACCCTATTTAAACTCCTGATGATGCTAAATCTATACTAAATCCTACTCTAAAACTACACAAATCTATTCTATATCGTATTGTAATATTGTTTATTCACAAAGGTCTGACCCGCCTACAAAATGTTTTGATAAAAAAAACAGTTTATTACCAACTCTTTTCTGCCTTTACTGAAATCCACCTCCAGAGATTTGATGTACCGACCACCTAAAAAAGAAAGTAACAAAACGTTAATAATTGTTTTGTTAATAGGATATAACTATTTTAAAAAAAATAAAAAACCGATATCCACCACGAGGCTGGGTATCTGAAAAAAAAAGTAGAAAAGTCAAAGCGTCAGTAAACTTTTTGTTAGAATAAATAAAGACAGAAAATAAAAGCTTTTACCGAAAACTGATATCTCGCTTCCAAGGAACTAACCTAATAAGAAAAAAAGAGCAGTTAGAAAAAATAAAAAATTAAATGAATAAAAAATAACAAACCTATCAAATTGCCGCTTTCATCCTAACCAAAATAAGGGGATTTGTAAAACCAGTCTCCTAAAAAAAAAGAAAGAGAAATAACGAAACCTTAATAACCGTTTCGTTAAAAAAATATTTTTTTAGAATAAAATCCCAATATTTACCTTAAGATCTGATAAACCCGATCACATAAAAAAAAAGAAAATAACGAAATATTAATGATCATTTCATTATATATATTTTAAAGACAAATCTGATAGTCACCTTAAAAAAAAAAAATGATACCCTCCTCTCGAAATCCAAAGAACCAACCACCTACAAAATAAAAAAAACAAACTGTTAATAAAGTTTGTTAAAATAATAAAAAATTAAAATAAAAAAAAATAAGTCTTTATACCAAAATGGCGAGTCTAAGGAAATTCAAAGGCAAAAGGATTTACCAGAATGTCATGTCTAAACTCTAAAGAGACTGAAGAACGCCTAAAAAAAGAAAGGAGGAAGAGAGAAAGAGCAAAGAGAAAGGAAGACGAGAAAGAGAGAGATATGGGAAAAAAGGAAAGAAAGGGAAGGGGAAAAAATGAAAAAGGGGGAAGGGAAAAATGAAAGAAAGGAAAGGGAAAGAACGAAAAGGAAATGAAAAAGGGAAAATTTACGAAAAAAGTTTAAGCTTAAACTAAGAAAAGCTTAAGCTTTAACGGTAAAATGATCAAACTGAAGTGAAAATGAAAAAAAAAGAAAAAAGAAAGCGTAAAAAAGGGTGAAGTGGGTGAAGGGAAAGTGTGAAAGAGATGGGTGAAAGGGGAAGGAAAAAGAAGGGTAGAAGAGTGTAAATGGGAAAGGGCGAAAATAATGTTTAATTAAACTTTTAAAAAAAGTTTAAAAAGATAGTACTTATCGTGTCGCGTCTTAGAATGGAAAGTCGTGTCACATGATATGATACACGTGATTGTTAAATAGCCTCGTAACTTATTTTTAATTAATTATAATATCATGTTACACTAATAAATAGAGTAATGGAAAGTAATAGAGGAAATAAAAAGGAGAAATAGGACATGATGAGAGACGAAAAGGAGTGATGGGAGATGAAAAGAAGCGATGAGAGACGAAAAGAAATGATGGGAAGATGAAGAGGAGTGATGAAAAATGAAAAGGAGTGATGAGAGATGAAGAGGAATAATGGGTGACAAAAAGTGGTGATGGGAGACGAAAAAAAGTGATGGGAGACGAAGAAGGTAAAAAGGGTGATGGGAGACAAAAAGAAGTGATGGAAGACGAAAAGGAAATGATGGGAGATAAAAAGAAATAATGGGAGACGAAAAGGAAATGATGGGAGATGAAACAAAAATTATTATGGTTATTAAAACTACATATAATACTCCAATAATCGTTAAAAATACAGTAAATGATATTTAAAATCATATCCATTTTTCCGTTTGAGATTCAAATTGAGTTTTAGAATACTAACCAAAAATGATTATATAATTTAAATGGTGATTCATATTCAAAAAACTAATTCTTGTATTGTTGAATCTTCAATAAAATAAAGAAAGTATATTAGTAGTTTATCACGAAGTAAATTTAAAATAAAAAAAATTGGATTATTAAAAGTGTACCTTCATAGTAATCAATATCTGTATTTGAAGATGATTGCTCAATTTCTGATTTATTTATAGAATCTAAAATGTAAAGTGAAAAAAATTTTAAAAAAGACTTTAAATGTAAAGTATAATATTTAAAGTAATAAAATTTATAACTTGATTACCTTGCAAAATTAAAGGATCATTATTATCGTCATGAATAGTATTATTTGGAAAATTGAACATTTTACCTAATTTATTAAAAACTTGCTTAATTGATGGTCTTAAATCTGGTATATTATCCCAACATGATTTATATAAATTTAAATATTCAATGGGCGTATCAGGAATAGGAACTTCTCTTGCACCACATATTAAATTGATTCTCAAAAGTATTAAATCCTCATTATTATTAAAAGGAGGACAACCACTAGATAATTCCCACATAAGAACTCCTAAACTATAGATATCGGATTTTTTATCATATTTATAAGAACAATTTTCTAAAAGTTTAGGATCAATGTACGAAATCATTCCAAATACACCAGGATGAAGATTTGTTTCGGTTTCTGTGCTCTTTGCAATGCCAAGGTCAATAATTTTAGCTTCACCTTGATGTATTACTATATTTTTAGAATGTAAATCTCTATGAAGAATATTTTCCTCATGAAGATAATTTATTCCTTCTGTAATTTGATGAGCTAATCTAATTTTATCTTCCCATTTTAATCTTGAAAAATTTTGTTGAAGATAATTACGTAAATCCCCACCATCAGCATATTGCATTACAAATAAATATTCTTCAGTAGTCTCATCTATTAATCAAAAAATAAATATTCAGTAATGAAACAATAAAGAAAAAAAATTTCAAATATTATATAATCTTACCAAAACTTATTCCTAATATACGTATTATTCTTGAACAAAAATCTAATCTTCTATGCATGCTTAATTCATGAAGAAATGCTTCAACTAATTTATTATTAATCGATTCAATATTTTTTAATCTTTTACAAACAACTCTATCGTTTGTTTTTTTCCATATAGTTTTTGAAATAGTCCCAAAATGACCACTACCAATATGTTCCATAGTTGTTGATAATTCATCCCTATTAATATATTTAACAAAATGATTACTTATAATAAATTTGATTAATTCTAACGGTTCTAAATTCTTTAAATCCGGAAGTATTAATGGTTTGTCATTTTCTGATTTTTGTTGTACAATTTTTTGAGATTTTAAATTAATATGATCCCTATCATTTGCGGCAAAAAATTCTAAACAAGTTGAATTTAGGCATTTATTATAAATGGATGACCACCAGTTCATTAAAGAATTATGTATTTCATGAATATTAGGACGTGATTCTGGTTCATCTTTCCAACATCTTATCACTAATTCCGAGAAACTTTCTGGTATATTAACCGGTATTTTTGGTCTTAATCCTAAACAAACATCAAGAGTTAAATATTGATCATCGTGAGACTGATTATAAGGAATCATTCCGGTTCCAACAGTGTACATTATCATTCCAAATGAATAAATATCGCTAGCCTTTGTATAAGGTTTATAACGTAAAAATTCTGGTGCCATATAACGTTGCCATCCAAATATCTCCTCTGCGTTCGGCGAAGATAAATCCTTACGACATTTTGAATATGATCCTATTGCACACAATCCATTTTCGAATACAAACACATTAGGTGGATTTAAATTTCTATGAACATAATCAGAATTATGCAATGCCTTTAAATCTTCAGCAAGATAAAGAAGTAAATGTAATTTTATTTCCCAATCCAAACTTTTAAAGTTGTGCAAGATATAATTGTGCAATGAATCATTCTGAGCATATTGTTTAATAAGAAGATATGCTTTATGACCAGGATGTTGAGATATTCCATAAAATTGAATTAACAAAGCACAATCTCGTGCGTAACAATCTAAGTATATTTTGAGCTAAATAGAACACAGTATTAATCATAATTAATTTTTAACAAATGATTTATTCATTTTTAGTATAAAGAAAAAAAAACCTCATTCAAAATTTCATTAACTTGATCCTCATGATACAATTTGACGAGAACTTGAGCTTTAGATCTCTTGTACTCTTGATTTTGATGATTCCATAAAACTCTTGGCCCATCCTTCCAAATAGCTGAATACACTGTACTTCTTGATGCTTTACTTAAATATTTTGTATTCTCAAGCCTGTTAAAGGGAATCCATTCTAGAAAAGTTTGAGGACCGCTTGAATGAAACTGTGAATGTTTAATGAATTCGTCAATATCATTATTTCCGCTAGTCCAATTTTTAAAATTTTCTTCGCTTTGCTTTCGTTCACATAATATACACCACCGATAATAGCTTCTTCGCTGACCACATTTCATACATATTCCGTATAAAAGTTTTAGAGGTTCAACCGTCTCTATTAATTCATCTTTTTTTAAAAAAAATTTTAAGTTAAAATACATTTTTTTGTACCATATATATTTATTGAGGAGATAAAATGTTTCAAATTTGTAATACTTATTTTAATCAAATATACCTTCACTCTCTTCCATTAAAATTTCTGTCTCCTCATTGATAATAATTTTATCACTGAAAAATGGGTCATTTTGATCCTGTGAATTATAACGCTCCTGGTTCGGTTCCATAACTTTATTACGTTATAACATAAACAAATAAACATTTTAAATTGTTTTTTTTGTATAACGTGAACATATTTTTTTGTGAGACAAACATCTATAAAAAAGGTTAATGGTGATGATCGACATTTTGAATTGCTGCGGTAGAGACTGAAATTATGGATAAAAAATTAGTAAATAAATTTTAGAAAAGCATGAAACAATTGAAACATAAATCATTAAAAAAATAAACATAATTCATAATTCAAAAAAAAGATTAATGAACGAGTATTTTCAGAATTTCGGATACAATACTTTTTTTTTCAAACCACGTGATAAGAAACTTGATGATAACATGATTCATTGATTCATCTCCTTTTTCAACGATAATGCCCCAATCCGTAACCAAATTATAAACGGGGATATAGATTGGTCTTTCACCAAAGAATGGCTGAATTACAACCCTTTGGACACACCTTGTAGTACTAAATTATCAAAAATTCAAGGCACCAAGATGAAAAAATGTATTTTATATACCCTTCGATCGACATACAACAAAGAAATTATCCACGCTTATATCCTTTGGGCAGTATACCTTGTGTGGAATGTCATAACATCCAAGATTCGAACGCTCACATCGGCACATGTACAGCGCACTCGGATGATATTAAACTTTTATTACACGCGGAACGTGATTGACAAATAATTTAGGAAATCACCTGCTACAATGGAAACATTTATTAATACCTCTCCTTTTTTTAACATTAATTTTGATGATCGATTGCCGATTACACATCCGGTTTATCTAATGATCCATTATTTGGTCCCGAGAGAACTTACTTCAATATTTCATAGTTTCGTGACCAACAAGAATTTACGTTTTTCAATTTTTATTGAATTTATAACTCATTTCATGAAACAAATAGATTCGCTGATTTGGAAACGAAGAGCCACTCAGTTTAAACAATGGGAACGTTCTTTATCAATTACCAAGAATAAAAAAAGATTTTATCATCGACATCATCGAAGACGTAATTTGGACCGTGATTTAGATGATCACAGGCATACTCCCCCCCCCGGCGTACGTATACACATCGCCGAACCACCACCACCCCTTATTTTAGAGAAGGTGGCTTTTTTGATCATGACGCCCATATTAGGCGGACCTCCTGTAATTTTTTACACTCAGGACATTGGACTACTCATCGTGATAATATTTGGTTTAATAATATAGATTTATTTTCTTCTCTGCGTCATACTTTTTTGGGTTTTTTAGTAGATACTAGATAGTTTTCTTATTTTTATGTTCAGTTCTAAATTTTTTTTATTTTCCTGCCGGCGGATCGGAATAGGGAACGATCGTGGGTCCGACCCGTCCCTTTCTTTTTATAAAAGGCTAGAAATCGTCGCACGTCGGGCGGCGTGATAGAATTGCTTTCGATTCATTTAATATGTTATCCTTGTAATTTTTACTACAATCTGGTTTTTCTATACATAAAAATAAAAATAAAATCCTTTTTCAACGATAAGGAATTCTATTATTTCTTTTTTTTTTTAGCATGTAACTAAAATGATTTTTAGGACGGGATGAATTATTTTCCATTTTAGATTTCTCTTTTTTTTTATAACGAAAATTCAAATGCTTTAATTTAAACATGTAATAAAATTGATGTAGGATTATAATTTCTTTGATTATCAAAGAAGCATATGCAATTATGAATATGCATATGTACGAAGTATAATCACAAGCTTAATTTTCACGTTTATGAGCGTTGAAAAAATTTCGCCGATTAACTAACATAAAAATTTAAACAATCGAAAAATAAAAAAAAAAAATCCTAAAAACACTAAATTGACCAATAGTTGTTCATATGAATCACGTTATATTGGCTAAATATTTTGAAGTACGAATATTTATAGTCATTCAATACAAAAGTCAATTTAAAAATACAAACAACCATAATAAGGCAATTAATAAAAAAAACAAATTCAGTTGTATTTGGTAATACCCATTATTAATAATAAAAGTATTTCATGAACGTAAACAGCGTAAATAGAACTCAATATAAAATTAGAATTAAACATCAAAAAATATTAATTCGTAAACATATAATAGAAATTTAACAGAATTAAAATTCTAATATTTTCTTATAATTATTTTATATTAATTATATTTTCAAAAGATATTATTTTGCTGTAAAAATGAATGAATGTAATCGGTACATCACTGATATTCAATTTTAAACTAATTCCAAAAAAGACTTAATCTTGATAATAATCTTGGAGGATTTTTTTTATATAGTTTGGATTTCTCAAATTTTCCTGATACAAACGTTCACTCCATCTTATTATTTCATTACAATAAAAATTCTTTAAGCAAAATTTGTATAACGATTTCTTATGCGTTTGTTGTACCGTTGCAGCAAATTTTCATGCTTACAATCATCTTAAGTTTACAGGTCAGTCATTACACAAGAGTTAATCATATTTCTTTACTGATGATATTTTGGATGACGTCTTGAAATAAATTGGACTGAAGTGGTAAATAAATTGGTTGTGAAAACCTTTATAGCTAGAAAAATTGATGTAAAATTTAAAATAGAAATAGATTTTCCACGGAAATTATATCGAGACATAGTTTAGTTAAAAGTGTGTTTCGCTTATTCCAAAAGTTAACTCTCGAAGTAGTTTCCTTATAAAATTGAAAATTATAAAGAGGTATTCAACTTCATTAATTAGTTTTAGATTAGGACCTGTTACGTATAGTAAAAAATTGTTAAGGAATTTTGAACAAAATTTGGTTCAAGTTCGGATAATATTATTATTAATGGGTGATAACGCTTATAAAAAGAGAGACGATAATTTATTTGTCATTAATGTATATATTGTCATACTGTATGTCCGTCTGTATTTTTGTTGCTTGTGCGCGATAAGTAGTGATCTGTTATCGATGATAATACACGATGGAAGAAGATAATAAAATTGACGGAGACATAGCGATAAGCGAGTTCTGTTCATACCTTTTCACTTATTATTACTATAAAATCATACAAACGGATAAAATTTTTCTGATAAAATAGCGATCTCAATAAAGTTTTATTTTTCTTTTACAAAGTTAAAAAATAAAATCCAGTTTATTTTACTAAGGAAAGGAAGCAGTATTTAACTAAATTTTAACGCGGTATACTATTTTTTAAACTGCGTCATCAAGATAAATTGCGTAATAAAAAAATACAGATTCGATACTAGTTCCGCAGTTAGTTCCGCAGTAAAGTATCTATCACGTGATTATTCCTTTATGTAAACACTGTATTTAAGACAATGTGATACTTGTGATACTTTATAAAGGCTTCCTTACCAAATTTAGTATAAATTTGCATTTTTCGTCTGCAATACAAATAATAAAATTTGTGCGACTAAAATGACTAATTATTACTTATTTCATTATTCATCGGAATTTCAAAAAAAAAAAAAAAAAAAAAAAAAAAAAAACAATGTCAACAAATAATGATTTATTATTAGACGATGAAACTTTTTTAAAAGAATTTTTAAAAGGTTTTTATCGTCGAATAGTAAAAATTGATAGTAATAATTATGAAAATTTTGAGAATATATTATTAACATGGTTACAATATTTTTTTTTTTCTAATAAAAAAAATCCTAAAATAATTTTAAAATTAATGGAAAATCATAAAGAGAATGAGAATTGGTTTTCAAGTTTAATAGGATTTTTTTATGATCATAATATTATTAGTATTAATATAGATAAAGATAAATCTTTAAAATTATATTTATTAGCAATTTATAATTATAAAGATGAAAATAAAAAATTGATTACTGATATGTATCAATTATTAAATATTATTATTTCAAAATATTTATTATCACTTTATTATTATAAGGAAATTATTTTATATAAAAGAAATTTCATTGAAAAAGAATTTGAATATTTAGAAAATAATGTTCATGTAATGTCACATAATCAAGTTGAAAATTTTAATGGATTAGAAATAGATTTATGTAAAGATGAGATAAATACTATGGAAAAATATTTTGAATCAAGGGATAAAGGTTTTAATAAAATTCAAATAAAAAAGAGGAAATTAATAGAATTAAATAACTTGGGTTATTGTTATCAATATGGAGTAGGAAAAAAGAAAGATGAATTTAAAGCATTTGAATTTTATTTAAAATCAGCAGAAGGAGGAGATTCTGATGCACAAAATAATTTAGGTTATTGTTATCAAAATGGGATTGGAATAACAAAAGATGAGAAAAAAGCATTCGAATGGTATTTAAAAGCTTCTAATGAAAGTAATTTACATGCGCAGTATAATTTAGGTATTTGTTATCAAAATGGAATAGGAACGAACAAAGATGATAAGAAAGCTCTTGAATACTATATTAAATCTGCTAAAGGAGAGTGTTTGCCGGCACAATATATATTGGGAAATTGCTACCAAGACGAAGGTGGAATAGAAAAAGATTTAGAAAAAGCCATTTATTGGTATAGGAAAGCAGCAGATAATGGAAATAAAATTGCACAATATAATTTAGGTAATTATTATAAAATTGGAGAAGGTATAGAAAAAGATGATATAATGGCTTTTGAATATTATAAAAAATCAGCTAAACAAGGATATTTGAATGCTCAATTTGAATTGGGAAATTGCTATGATAATGGAATTGGAACTGAAATTAATAAGATAAAAGCTTTTAAATTATATAAAATAGCAGCTGAAAAAGGTGATAATTGTGCACAAATTAATTTAGGATTATTATATGAGAGTGGTGAAGGGACTGAAATTGATCTAGATATGGCTGTTTACTGGTATAATAAGGCAGCAGAAAATGAATGTAAAGTGGCATTATATAAATTAGGTCTTTATTATCAAATTGGAAAAGTAGTTGAGAAAGATGAGAGTAAGGCATTTAAATATTATAAAAAAGCAGCCGATCAAGAATATTTAGTTGCACAAGGTCAACTAGGTCATTGCTATTATCAAGGAATTGGGACTGAAATAAATAAAATAAAAGCATTTGAATATTGGAAAATAGCAGCTGAAAAAGGTGATCATTATGCACAAAATAGCTTAGGGTTTATGTATGAAAATGGTGGAGGAACTGAAAAAAATATGGAGAAAGCTTTTTATTGGTATAATAAAGCAGCAGAAAATGGAAATAGAGATGCACAATATAACTTAGGTGAATGTTATGAATTAGGAAATGGCGTAGTAGATAAAGATGAAACTAAGGCATTTGAATATTATGAGAAATCGGCTGAAAATGGAGATATAGATTCAAAATTTCAACTTGGATATTGCTATGTAAATGGTATTGGAACTGAAGTTGATGAGGAAAAAGGATTTGCATTATATAATGAAGCATCTTGCAGTTATATCGAAGTTGATATAATTGAAAATGATGAGGAATTATTGGATGTCTTAGATAAAGTTAATTATTGGTATCATAAAGCTGCTGAAAATGACAACGGATTTGCATTATTTAAGTTAGGTAATTTCTACGAATTAGGTAAGGGTATTAGTGAAAATCATACAAGGGCATTTGAATTTTATAAAAAATCAGCAAATCAAGGATTCATTGATGCTCAATATAAACTTGGATACTTTTATGAAAATGGAATTGGTATAGATATTAATAAAGAAAAGGCATTTAATTCATACAAAATAGCTGCAACAGAAGGAAATGTTAATGCACAAAAAAATCTTGCAGTTTTATATGAGAGAGGTGAAGGAACCGATAAAAATATAGAGAATGCTATTTATTGGTACAAGAAGGTAATAGAAAATGGATGTTTAGATGTTCAAGAGAATTTGAGTGCTCTTTTAATTCAACAACAATAGTTATTCTATTTACAGAAGATTTATTGTTCTGTATTATTTATTATATTCTATATATTATTATTAAAATGCAATATAAATTATTTATTCATTTAATAACATTTAACTTATTATATTGATCAAGTTAAATTATTTATTCTTATTATAATTCATATGTTTTTTTCTTGGATTTTTCACTAAGGTGCTTAAAATCGGAAGATATGGTAATTCCTTTCATTTATTACGACCTTTATAATATACAGTACATGATAATTTGCCATTATATGAACTTAAATTTGTCATGCTTGCAATTTTCTTTATACAAATGTTGCATATGACAATTTACAGTTAATGAATTATATCTTTAAATTACTTGCATGAACTCAATTATTTTATTTTTTTATTATTATTTTTACTATATTATTATTTTCAAAACTCATTTTATATTAGTGAATGGAGACCGTTGTTAAGTCCAGAGCGAAAATCTAATTAATTTATTCATTGACTACGTGATGACATATCAGTTACTTAATCAGTAATGTGGTGCAATTTTATGCGTCGACTCATTAGTTGAGCACGTACTAGTATGTATATACAGTAGTCCATCGCTTCGCTATGAAGTAACGGATTTGATTATATTCTAATTAAAGCCCAATAATATGACGATTTGGTCAACAATGATGGAATTGGAAAAAATCCGATTGTAATATATTCGAACAATTGGATTCAGTTGGACTAATTGGAAGCTTAAAGAAGAAGTTCTATAAACTACTAGTATTTCTCTTATTAATATTTAATATTATTAATATTAGTTCAATTCAACAGTTAGAATAAATTAAATAAAAAAATTATTACGGTTAATACAACATAATAATATAGTAATCGTGAAATCATGTTCAATTATATTTCCGTATGAGATTCAAATTGAGCTTAGAATAACCAAAAATGATTATATGATTTATATGATAATTAATATGTTTAAAAACTAATCCTTTTATTGTTTGGTCTATTAGTAAATTATGAAGTAAATTAAAATAAATGAATTAGAAGATAATTATGAGTGTACCTTCATAGCAAAATATTCGTATTTGATTATTTCTTAAATCAACAGGAACTTGAATCTTTTTTGCTCTTTTTCCCATCAGTCTAAGATGGGTTTTTGTTATTTTCTCACCATCTACCTACAACCTTTCACTATTCCCAAAAATAAATTATACATTGGATCAACCACAAGAAATTTGACCGGGTTGAAATACGGCAATCGACCAATGTACTGTACAGTACATTGAATTTCATAAATTTTCAACTTCTCATTCATTTGTAGGATCAAAATGTGAAATTAAAAACTTTAAAAAGACTTTATACATTTGAAAATTGAATATTTTATGTTTAAAGTATAATTTCGTAACTTAACTACTATTTTGCAAAATTAAAAGATTGTTATCATTTTAAAATTGACTTTCATTCCTTTATTCGAAATAATTAACCTCGTTAGTAGTGCGAAACTCAAATTATTAAACGTAATATAGACTAACAAAAAACATTTCTTACCACCAACATATGTATATTGACATGTTCATAGATAGACCATTAGTAAGGAAAGATTCCAAGAATTCAAAGTAGATTTTTGTGTACTTTCTAGGTGCGTGGTGTTCCAACTGTTTATTCAGAACAGTTGAACACGGTTGGATTCAGATTTTTTCTCTTGTTACTTTTATGAATTATCCCTTAATTTATTTCTACGTCTTATTTTACCTGTGTTTTAATGTTCTTTAGTATCAGTTTAAGGCAATATAAAATAGAGATTTTTACGACTACGTGTAGAGTAAGCTAGTTCTCTGAAAGAGAACGACTTACAAAGGAAGTCTGACTATTACAAATACGAGTCCGGAATTTGTTATTTAGAAATTGTAATATGATCATAGACTGTTATTCATCTCATTAGGCTATCAATGAAAGATAATGTTCTTCATTTATTCATCTTATTGACGAATAAATTCTTCTTTGAAAATGTCCATCGAACGCACAAGATTCTTATATACAGTATAACAGTAAATTGAATAAATTGTTAATAAAAGTAAAACTTTTTACATTGAACTCCTTATTTTCTTTTATTTCTTTGTTTTTTTACTCTTAAATTTTTTTTTATTGCTATATATATTATATATATAGTACTATGTATAAATCTTTGAGCTGCTCTTGATTAAACAAAAAAAAATTTTAATATTTATCGAAAAAAAAATAATATTTCATCTCACACACATACACACATTATTTGTTTCGGAATAAACAAATTAAGAAATTAATAACTATTTCAATATTCCATCATTTTCAAATTTCAATTATTCCCTTTTTTAAGCCTCAAGGCATAAAAAATTTTCTCTTATAGAAGTTATTTTTTATCTGTCGTGGAAAAAAAAATCTTTAAAAAATAATTTTTTTTAAAAAAAAAGTAAATATACCGACATTTACATATACATATACTATATATTTTGTAAATATTTCTCAAAAAATATATATATATATATATACACGCGCAAAAATTGGCATATTCATCGTAATTACGTTTAAACGATTATTCTAGAGTTGAAAACATTCATCAAAATAACATTTTGATAGAAGTGGATTCTATTGATAATGGCATAATTGGAAATGGGTTGATAATGTTGCGCGAATTTGTGTTTAATTTAGTTTATTTTTTTATTATTATTATTATTATTTTTTATATATAGTTTAATTTTATGTATAATATTTAATGGGACTATAAACAGGAATCGGAAGATTAGGTAATGGGAGGCTGGGAAGGCTTGGTTAAGGCTTAATTGGACAAAATTGGCTGATCGACAAAATTGGCCCAATAATTGTCATTAAGACAAAAATTGTCGCGGATTTTGAATAGGAAGAGCAGTCGGGTTTTTGTTTATTAATTGTAAAAATAGGATAGTTGGAATATTACAAAGCGCCGATTGAGGCACTAATATTGTCCATTTGTTTGTTCATTAATAAAAGATACCCGTTGATCATTTCCGATTTCTTCATAAAACACTTTTTATTAATTTTATCATTATATTTCGTGAATCATCGTTATTAATTTTATATACATTATTTACCGATATTTTATATATATTGTTTGCTGAATACTGTCTATTTATTTATCATAAATACGCTATCTACCCAAATCCTAACACTTTATTACCGATTGCTAACCGATTGATATAAAATTGTTATTTATCCTTCTGTTACTACTCCCTGGACCGTCAAAAATTAGTGGTAACAATAATAATAGTATATTGATATCTCGAATAGAATATCATGAAAAGATCGACTTGTATTTTATTATCTATAGTATCGCAAAATGATGACGTTAATGATATATAAACAAAGAAGGAAAAAGAACATATCGTTATAACATAATATGGACAATTCAATAAATAGGATCAATAATCAAAATGAATTGAAGTTCTTAGCTCAATATGAATGTACTAATGAAAATGAATTCAAAATACTAATAAGAAGTATTATCATTGGTTTACTAGTAATTAACGAAGAAAGTGATGTAATTCTAGGAATGAACGAAATTATAATGAAATTATTATACGGATTCACTAATAATTTAAGCAATAGGAGAAAAATTGACAGTGACTTTTATATAGAACTATTGCTTATAGAAAAAATTACTAGTTAATAATTATATAATAGACTACAATGACAAAGAACGTAAAATGATGGAAGAACTAGTAAGGAAAGAAGCGAGAAAAACATTAAATGAAGGGGAAAGGAAAATCAACGATAAAATATAATATTCATTTTGTAGAAGAGGCAATTTAATTTTGAACAAACGTGTTGTAACAGGAGGTTTAGAAAATGGAGAAAAATTCTTAATAGCGAGAAATTAGACGATCTACTTATGTATAATTTCAAAAAAGAATTTGACTGGCAATCAACTTTGGAATATGTCAGTAACGGGATTAGTTACACCCGGAGACAAAGTAACCAACAAGATATGAGAGATAGATTGTATTGTATAAAAAATTTATTAAAGGAATTGCCATCTTATGATACCTTATTTAAACGAGGTACGAATAAGATAGAAAATGACATTTGTAAAAGATGTGATAGGAATGAGGTCGAAAAGTGGGGACATATTTGGCTATGTGAAGCGAATGCAACATCAATAGACAAAGTTCTGCAAGAATCGATCTATAAATTTGAAACTTAGAAGAAAAAGATTTACAGGACGAAGTTAAAATTTTGAGAAATATAAACTTTGACCTCATAAGAATCGCAGAACAACCATCGGTAGTGCTAAGAAGAAAAAGCCGAATATGAGAAATACTAAAAGGAGTATACAATGATAATTTTAACAAATTAAAGAATAAAAAAGTGTAATTAAAAAACTAAAAAACTATGGAATTTCGTGTACGAAGAATTTAAACAAAGAATCTGGATTACAAGATGCAATGAAATCAAGGAAATAGAGGGAAAAGAAGGAATATCGAAGACAGGTTTACGTAAAAGAAAAGAAAAACCAAGTGAAGACAACACGTCAGGTGATAAAGTAGAATTAGAAAAAAGAAAAAAAAATAAAAAAACAAATAAAAATACAAAAAAATTAGAAAAAAATACAATCAAAAATGTTATAGGAATAGTAACACGAAATAGACTGATAGGAAAGGTAACGGAAGGAATTAGTATTAGCAACAACTGAAATCTAATTAATTTAGATTTTAGATAGAAATAGTATAGCTCTTTTAATTTTGTTTTTAAATTTTATGTTCGATTACTTAGTTATAGGGATTGGAGAATTTTTATTTCTCTAAGCTCTAAGTGTTATAAAATTAATTATGTATTATATAAACTAAATAATCGTCACTATTTTTTTTTTTAAAAAAAAATGACGTTAATGATTATAAATCACATATAATGACTACATCCTTAACTTGTGTACGAAATTAACGTACGCACTGGCATGTTAGCGCTATCACTTGCAAGTGCATAACTCCTAAGATGTACGTACGCACGGTGTGTACGACCTCCTACAATACCATAATTTCGGTTAATTCTTCTTTTAAAAATTCTATAATTTCTCATAAATCTACTCCTCCTTTGAGTGAATTTTTGTATTTTAATTTAAAAGGAAAATCCAATCGTTCTCGTAGTCCAAAACACGTTCGTATGTTAAGTGAATTAAAAATTCCCGCTTCTGTTAATACTTAAAGAAATCTCCAGTACAAATCAAATTTATATAAGGATATTAATAGTCAATGCGTCAAATTCGGCTAATTTCTAACCATCACTAGGCTCAACAACATATGCAACAAATCTTATTCAAGATTATATTTTAATTTATCCAAATTAGGTTAAAGACATTTATTTTTTTATTTTTGACGAATGATATTGTAATTCATAATCAGATCACTATCGATTTTAATAATTTCTTTCAATTCATCATACAAAATGACATCTAATATTATAATGCAATAATCCTGATAGTTATCTATTATGGATAAAAAATTCATTATACGTATAGGAAAGAAAATAAAATACAAAATTCTTTCACGTAAACTATATTTGCCCGTTTAATAGAGCCCGTTTGTAAAAAAAAAGGGTGAATTAATCCAGTTTCTTTTAAACTTTGTTTAATTGGTAATGAATAAATATTATCTGATTAAGCTACGAGCAAAGTCTTCAGGGAATAAGCGAATATATAACATTTTTGGTTCTCTTTAGTTAAATCAATCCATAGTTATAGTCATTATTCCTCACGATATGATTATTCCGACTTGCTCGGTTGTGACTCCACCTCGCCGTCCTACTATTAGAACCGTATTGGCTACTCGGATTATATCGCCTTGAATACGGGTTATATGAATCTGCGCGATGAGCAATATGGTTTCGTGCGATAAGCAAATCGTGATTACCATTAAAGTTTAAAGGATAGTCTATAGAATCGTTGGAAGAATTGTTGGAAGAAACGCAATAACAACATTCGAAAACGAATCTGAGAAATGAAAATGATATCCAGGAAACGATAAAAAAATTTAATAGGTTTCTATCGGGAATGAAGTCAGGGAGAATATTAGGGAAGAAGTTTTTGCTTCGAGCATAAAAAGTTAGAAGGCCGCTTAATAAGTAAATTAATTTTCCAGAAATAGGGATTAAAAATTTCAGAGAAATCCAAGAAAAGATTAAGAAATTTATTAGAGGGGAGAAGTTTTGGCTTTGAGCGTAAAAAATTAGAAGACCGCTTAATAAGAGAGTTAATTTTCCAGAAATAGAGATTAAAATTGTCAGAGAAATCCATGAAAAGATAAAGAAATTTATTAGAGTTCTATCGGGAATGAAGTCAGGGAGAATATTAGGGAAGAAGTTTTTGCTTTGAGCATAAAAAGTTAGAAGGCCGCTTAATAAGAGAGTTAATGTTCCAGAAATAGAGATTAAAATTGTCAGAGAAATCCAAGAAAAGATAAAGAAATTTACTGTATTAGAGTTCTATCGGGAAAGTAGTCAGGGAAGACCGGGGGAATTTCAGAAAAGAATTGTTCGCTTTTAGCGTAATATGTTAGAAGGCCGCCTAGTAGACCACTTTGTAATAAGATAGACTGAAATCTACCGGTAATCTTTTTTTTTTGGAAATATTTTTAAGAACAGGGAGAAAAGGTAAAATGATTTTTTTTCTGGATTAAAAAAAACTCTTTGTAATACAAACCTGGAAGTTGTGCACTCTAGCGATATAGTTTCTAAGTTAAATGGGCGTGTACTACATTATACAACTCGGCAATTTCAAAGGATTTGTCCTTCGGTCAAAATGAAACTCCAGCCGAAAGTTGAAAGTTGGGCCAAAATTTTCTGGCCGGCATTATGAATTTTATGTAACACCAATGTAACACAAAATTTCACCAATGTATCACAAAATTTCATCACAATGTGATGACCTAAGCCCGTGTTAATGTCACGTTGCCACCTTAGGACTCAACAAATTACTCTTTATTAATAACATAAATAAATACAATAATATGCTTGGTTTAATTACATAAAATAAAATATTAGTATGTGAATTTATAAAATATAATAATTTTTCATTTCAAAAATTTCAACTTCTCATTCTTCAGAAAAACTTCCTCTCTCTTTGGGGTAATCGGTTATACTGGCTATTTATGCTTGTTGATCCTTCCAATAAAATCATCCTTGTAAATCTGGGTACTGCGCGAAATTAGTGGATACTGCGCAAAGTTTTGATCTACAAATTGTCCATTTTTTATTTCAAATTCCAACATTTCGTCCATAAAATATTATAATTTCGCAAATTATTTCCACCATTTTCAACAATTCACAAAATTACTTCCATTATTCTCAACACTTCACAAAATTATTTCCATTATTTTGAACAATTCGCAAAATTATTTCCATAAGATCAATCCCCTAATTGTGAAACGTTGATTTGTCTCATTGACATCATGATCTACTGTAATACTTAACTTTCTGAATCACCTGATTTAAATAATTTATCCGTTTAACGTTACCTCTGACTATAATTGATCCTTATTTCCCATAGTTTAACGTCATCGCGGACTCTAATTGGTCCTTAATCATATCTTAGTTTAGAGTCATTTCGGACTCACATGATAAAATAAACTGACTAAATTAAATAAAATAAAATTTATATACTAAGTTTAAATGTAATACTGCGCCCTATAATTAATAAATTACTATGTATACTACGGCATTACAACAGGCATTGAAATTTGCACGTTTGAAACCTGTGCCAGGTTACGCCGAAATCGGTGACAAATAACAGGTGACAAATAAGTTTTGGACTACTAAAAAAAACTGAGTCCCTCAGATAAATAGTGTTTTTGAACCTCGGGCTTGCACGTGATCAAGTGAAGCTAAAAACCGCGCCTTACTCTAAAGCTAATACATTCGGCGTAACCTGGCACAGATTTCATACCAGCTTGAAATTTCTTCATGAAACATTCTTTCCCGGTGGCTATAAACTTTTCTGGCCAGCACTAAAAAATTTGGCCAGAATTATAAAATTGTTTCGGACATTGATCTCAAGTTTCGGCCAGTGTTTCGTTTCAGATTTCAGAACTTTTAGATTTGGCCATGTTTTCGGCAAGTTTCGGCTACATATATACACACATCCTAACGATCTACTAGCTTATAAACTGCCCGGTTTGCAATTTGGCCGGAATTATAAAAACGGACATCTTAATAGTTTAATTATTTAATAAATATATCAATGGAACTTAGATAAACATACCTATTTAGTGTAATTTAGCATTAACATTGATTTTTATTTTGATTTTATTTATTTTTTTTTTTTGATCCAAATTATTCAAAGAAAAGGTTTCGTCATATCAATTAGTAAATAATTCTCTAATATATCAAGCAAAGAACTTATAGGTTCGCTTAAAATTTTCTTATATTATGATATAATAACGAATGTAAGATCAGCAAGCAAATTTCTAATATTTAACTTACTTAGCTTCAATATCCATAAATAAGCAACTAACTTTGATATAGTTTATCGTTATCGTAATAAAAAAAAAGATCCCGCTATTGAATTTGCGTAAAAGTTCAGATGACGTATATTTATTCATCAATCAAATCAATTTGGACTGTTGGAGATAATCTATTCCTATCTATTTGAATAAGTAAACTAATCTAATGAAACAAAACTATCATCATGTAAATTACTGCGCCTGCAGCAAATTTTACCGCAGTAAGTATTTAAGTTTATCATGTGATTTGGATTCTTTATATTTAAAAGGCGTAAATCTGCAAACATTATTACACCGCATTTTTTAATTGTAATACAACAATGCAGTGTATCCATACTGCCTCTAATAAAGTTTGACAAACGTTCTTGACTTTAATTATCGGCTTCTTTCTCATAAAGTTTCTCGAAATAAAATGTCATCAAATGATGATTTAAATGATGAAACATTTTTAAAAGAATTTTTAAAAGATTTTTATCATTGTATCATAAAATTAGATAATTATAAAAAATTTGAGGATATTTTAAAAGAATGGGTACAAGATTACTTTAACAATAAAGAAAAAAATCCTGAAATAATTTTAAAATTAATGGAAAATCATGAAGAAAATGATAATTGGTTTTCAAGTTTAATAGGATTTTTTTATGATCATGGTATAGGTGATACAGTTATCGACAAAAATAAATCATTGAAATCATACTTACTATCAATTAATAACGAAAATAAAAATTTAATTTCTATGTATCAATTATTAAATATTATTATTTCAAAATATTTATTATCATTTTATTACTATAAGGAAATTATTTTGTATAAAAGAGATTTGGTTGAAAAAGAATTTGGATATTTAGAAAATGTTCATGTTGTAATGTCGCATAATCAAGTTGAAAATTTTAATGGATTAGAAATAAATTTATGTAAAGATGAAATAAATACTATGGAAAAATATTTTCAATCACAAGATAAAGGTTTTAATGAAATTCAAATGGAAAAGAAGAAATTAATAGAACTAAATAATTTAGGTTATTGTTATCAATATGGAGTAGGAAAAAAGAAAGATGAATTTAAAGCATTTGAATTTTATTTAAAATCAGCGGAAGGAGGATACTCTGATGCACAAAATAATTTAGGTTATTGTTATCAAAATGGGATTGGAATAACAAAAGATGAGAAAAAAGCATTTGAATGGTATTTAAAAGCTGCTGATGAGGGTGATTTACATGCACAATATAATTTAGGTATTTGCTATCAAAATGGAATAGGAGTTGATAAAGAAGTTAGGAAAGCCTTTAAATGGTATCTAAAATCGGCTAAAGGAGAGTATTCACTAGCACAATATGCTTTGGCCAATCACTACCAAAATGAAGCTGAAGTAGAAATAGTTTTAGAAAAAGCTATTTATTGGTATAGTAAAGCAGCAGATAATGGAAATAAAATTGCACAATATAATTTAGGTAATTATTATAAAAATGGAAAAGGCACAGAAAAAGATGATATGAAAGCTTTTAAGTACTATAAAAAATCAGCTGAACAGGATCATTTGGATGCTCAATTTGAATTAGGAAATTGCTATGATAAAGGAATTGGAACTGAAATTAATAAAATAAAAGCATTTGAATTATATAGCATAGCAGCTGAAAAAGGTGATAATTGTGCACAAAGTAATTTAGGATTATTATATGAAACTGGCAAAGGAACTGGAATGAATTTAGAAAAGGCTATTTACTGGTATAATAAGGCAGCAAAAAATGGATATAAAGTAGCACAATATAATTTGGGCAATTGTTATATAAGTGGTAAAGGAGTTGAAAAAAATGAACTTAAGGCATTTGAATATTACAAGAAATCAGCAGATCAAGAATACTTAAATGCACTATATCAACTTGGATATTGTTATTATAATGGGATTGGCACTGAAATAAACAAAACAAGTTCATTTGAATCTTGGAAAATAGCAGCTGAAAAAGGCAACAATTATGCACAAAATGGTTTGGGATTTATGTATGGAAGTGGTGAAGGAACTGAAAAAAATACGGAGAAAGCTTTTTATTGGTTTAATAAAGCAGCAGAAAATGGAAATAGGGATGCACAATATAACTTAGGTGAGTGCTATGAATTAGGAAATGGTGTATATAAGGATGAAATTAAGGCATTTGAATGTTATAAGAAATCAGCTGAGAACGGAGTAATACATTCGAAATTTCAGCTTGGATATTTCTATGTGAATGGTATTGGAACTGAAGTTGATAAGGAAAAAGGATTTAAATTATATAACGAAGCAGCTGGCAGTAATATTCAAGTTGATATTATTGAAAATGATGAGGAATTAGTAAATGATTTAGATAAAGTTAATTATTGGTACCATAAAGCTGCAGAAAATGACAATGGATTGGCATTATTTAAGTTAGGTAATTTTTATGAATTATGCAAGGGTGTTTGTGAAAACTACATGAGAGCATTTGAATTTTATAAAAAATCAGCAAATCAAGGATTTATTGATGCTCAATATAAACTTGGATACTTTTATGAAAATGGAATTGGTACAGATAAGAATAAAGAAAAGGCATTTAATTCATACAAAATAGCTGCAACAGAAGGAAATGTTAATGCACAAAAAAATCTTGCAGTTTTATATGAGAGAGGTGAAGGAACTGATATAAATATAGAAAATGCTATTTATTGGTATAAGAAGGTGATAGAAAATGGATGTTTAGATGTTCAAGAGAATTTAAATGTTCTTTTAACTCAATAAAAATATTTATTTTTATAGTTCCGTATTATGATTATTTACTAAAATTTCGCATATTAATGATATTTAATGGCTATATAAATTATTTATTCACTCAACTTATGATATTTATCTTAAACATAGTGAATTAATTGCTTTATTTATTACACCCCTTTTATAATGCGATAATTTTCACTATATGATCTTAAGTTTGCATAACATACTATGACTGATAAAAATTGGAATCGATTCAATCGAAATCGAATCTTGAGAATCGATTAAAGATTCGATTAATCGAATCTAAACCGAATCCCATTTGCATCGGAGTCACGTGAAGTTACACAAATTTCCAAAAAAGGAAATTTTGGCTCCCCGGAAATTTCGGAAAATCACGAAATTTTGGTTACACGGATTTCCAAAAATGGAAATTTTATGACGATCA
>QZLH01000162.1:92376-108126 GCA_003833135.1 Oehlia diaphana | reverse complement strand
TGTGCATTTTTCCGTATCTCAAAACGTATCTAGACGTATCTAGACGTATCTAGACGTATATCTCAGTACACATAACGTATCTTTCAGTATAAAAAACGTATCTACTTTTTTTATAGGGGTATAGTAGCTATATTGTGACGATATCATAATAATATCAAAATGATATTATTTTGATATTGAAATGATATCGTTTAAAATACGAGATTTCTGTAAAGTTTATTTATTTATTTTATTTTATGGCTAGCTAGGAGAACTACATTGAAAATTTTCCTATCTAAAAATATTATAATAAAATATACAATGTCGAACTTCATTCAAAAAACAAAAAGAAAAAAAAATATGATTTAAAACCCGACCGAATTAAATCAATGGGGACCAAGAAAATAAAATATCAAAGAACCCGAAATAAACTAGCTGTAGGTAGACTAGACCATAAAATTAACTGAACGTTGAGGAAAAGAAAAGGTTGAAACCTCTGCAGTAAAGTATTATGTAACTGCTGAAACATTGAACCATTATGAAGAAAATTTGATGATGTGAGGATGATAAAAAGTAAATCACCTCTATTGTAATAATTTCGAAAACTGATCATTTGAGGACAAACATAACCTCTAAGATGTCGAGAACATCGTGTATCCCGGGACCGTTTAGAAGTAGTACGTTGGTAAAAGGTAAAACTCAGTTTGGTAACATTATGTTGCTTTTTACATGATTGCCAAGCAAGTGAACGAACTTTCAAAACATGCGTTTTAATATAACGCGCGCAAATATCCATAAATTTCAGTAATATTTTCACCGTGAACATATGTGTGTTAAAGTGAGTTCGAAAGGTTAAATATAAATCTTCAGATACATAAGATCGAAGAAGTAAAATAGCGTTATCGGATATAGGAATATTATCCCGTAAAGACCATTTAAAAGTTGAAGAGTATTTAATTGTGTCAGTAATAAAGAGATTCAATTTGTCAGCCTACTTATTAAGAATTTCTTCGCCGATCTCGGCTAAGCGAACAAAGGCGTTTCTGATATGAGGTAAGAGTGCCTGGCATTGCCACAAATGGTCGTTAGTTTCAACAGTAGTATGACATAATAAGCAATTCGTATCTCCCATTGATAATATTAGGAAAATTACGATCTAAAATGTCTAAAGTGGTAAAGATCCTGTAGAAGCCTTAATTTTCCATGTCTTTAGCACGAGAAGAAGATGTAGTGTCGTTATGCCCATTATAATCCAATTTATTAATTGTTCTTTTGTGAATTGTAGATGTCTGATAAATCTTTATGACTTAGATGGTTGTCTAGACGGTTGTAATCTATAATTTTACTAACACATTTACGAACATCTTTATCTAAAGGAACGAAACTAATGAGTAGATACATATTGAGTTTCGATATTAAGTAATTGATATGTCACCACGTGAATAGATTTTCGCTCTGGACTCATTTAATTATTAGTAGTTGATAATTAATATAATTAATAACAATAAAAAAAAATAAAAAAAGTATCAATGTGTCCGTAGCATCTTATTTCATTTGATCGAGCCTAAACTTTTATTTCAAAATAAAAATAATAAATAATAATAATTAATATTTTATTTATTGAATAATAATAGTAAAAAAAAAAAATAATTATTTTTTATTTATATTATAAATTAATTGGATAATGAGAAAAAAATTATAGTCTAATGGTTTTTAATTAAATAGTAAAATCCACAAGCATATAAACAATAATTATTTATAATTATAAAATCGATATAAAATCAATAATATAAAAATGATCGATCGTTGAGATGAAGATTTATTTAAAAAGAAAATCGTTTATTACGTGAAATGACCCAGAAGTTTAGTAAACACATATGAAAAATGCAATTTTAAGGTTAGGAAAATTTGTATATTGCAGTAAATTGTAAACGCAAAAATTTTAACAGACCGTCCATTATTATACAAAACAATTGTTCTATGTGCAAAAATTATACTTAATTTAAAAATACTTACCTTTGAATTCATTCTAAAAGAATGAATTTTCTATCTCTTGGAGAAGTTATGCGTTTAATTTATTAATAATTTTAAAATTCTCTCGTAGTTACTGTACTTCATAATTTAATTATATAAACGAAATTTCCCTATTTAGTCGAATAGTAAAGGGATTTTAAGATCTATATTAAGATCATAATGGTAAAAGTAAATTCCCAATGAATCTAAAAGTAAATCTTTAATGAAATAAATCATTTCAGAAAGCATACTAGCATAAATTGATAATAATGACTTTTAAATTGGTTATCCAAATTCTCTATAAAAAAAATTCTGAAAAAAAACATCGATAAATATTATTTATTTTATTTTATATATAGCAAGGAGCAATACAATGAAAAACACAAAAAGCTATAAAAACTCCGATAAATGATCATTTTTCTTGTTTATATTTCGAAATTCGAAGAAACTCAGGCACGTGATCATTTTTCTGAAAAATTTTTATAGTGCTTTACGAAGAGAATGTAAAGGCTACACGTATCGGATATTAATCTTTTCCTAAATCGCCTTCCTATCCTTACCCTAAATAGTACGTTGAAACTATACATTAAGCTGATGCTACAAGTAAATTTCATGCTTAACATAGATCACATTCAGTTCTGGACGGACTAACATTGCATGTTTGAAGTCTAGTATCATGTTCAGATCATTGATAACGACGAACATTACATGGACGTAAATGTCCTCCGCTCCGCTTCGGATAATAATGAATTATCATTTCTGGTTCATATTATTGAGGTTTGGAACTAAAATTAACTTTATTACAATTTACAATATCGTCTGCTTATTTGAAAAAAGAATCAATCCTTAAATAAAAGAAAAAATAAAAATAAAAATCAATTAAGCTTTATTTATTGATAATGATTTCATCTTAATTGGAGAATTCTCAGAATTTATATTGTACATTTACCTTCTTCAAAGGTAATTATTATTTACAATACTTTACTATGACTAAACCAAATACTTTTCAACGCATAAAATCTAATTTTATCCACGAGGATTGTTAATCATTAGTTCTAAATCTGAATCATTCTTGTTGTCATCATTCTTTCCTTTCCTATTCCGTCTTCACAAGTCTCATGCTTTGAACGATCTTTCCAGATCCAAAGAGATCACATCAATAAAAGTTGATGATGAAGATGTTAAAACTTATAGGACGAGAAGATGAAGATGATAATGATGAATATCATCAAAATGAATATACTCACTTAATCTCTAGCAGAAAAGTATCTATCTTCCTTTAAATATATAGTTCATGATGAGAAAAGTAACGAAAATAAGAAACAACTTATTTAGATCAATATTACGTTAAAAATTTTAAAATAAACACTAGATACAATACATTTTTTAGAAATAATGCTTACCCAATCCAGAAGCTTGATCAATAAAAGTTTTAAGTATTCGCTGGATAATGTCATATCACTCAAGTACGAAGAATCTGGTAAATTATTTGGCCGCTAACGAGTATATTAAACGTAGATTGTACATCGCAGCGAAGATCACAGAGAAAGGACGAAATAATATGGAATCTATTCTATTCTCTTTTAAAATAAATATATTTTATAAATAATTTAATATCATATAATGGACTAATTTATTGCTTTAACATGCAGCGCTTCTCTTCCTCGATTTTTTTAATCTAAATTATTAATTATTAACTAGTAGTAAATGTTCTATCCTAATGAAAAAATTTTGATAAAGTGATTAAAATTTTATTACATATAAATCAGCATATTTAAAATACTTTTTTTCTTGAGTATTTCGAATCAAATAAATGAAAATAATTAAATTTAAAAATTTTGTTAATAAAGTAATAATTATTGAGATGTTCAATAACTGTGATGTAGATAGACATTTGGTATAGACTCACATGGTCGTGTAATAGATTAGTAATAATTCTAGTACATATTAGTATATTTATATAATTATTATTGAACGAATTTGGTTTTAAGGGGGGCTTAAAAAAAAACCAGTATTCACGTAATGCATATAAAGTGGATGTAGTACATGATCAAACGTTACAACAAAAGCGGGTTCGGTTTATTCTTTTTTTAAGAATAAAATCATGTTACCTCATATTCGATATACCGATATATCATTAAAACCTCGATATAATGATAAATTTTACTTTCCTTACGCTATACAATGACGGATATACGTAACTATATTTTGAGTTTTACTGTGTTTATTGCAAAAAAGATGCAGCTGAAACTTGATCTATCACGTGCATTAACTCTTGAACTCCTTACATGCATACTAAATATAGATAGAAGGATCAAGATTATCACATATAAGGGGAACCTAACGTATCGTACTTGACTTCCTTATATGTACGTGTATGTATGATTCGGGTTAGAATGATTACTCGAGTAATCCATCATGAGTAAAGTTATCTAGAAAGGCAAAGTTATAGTGTCACTCATATTTAAATAATTTAAGGGGGATAATCCTCAATAAAAGTGGATTGTTTCTGACCATCTTTCTTTTTTACTTTGCGTTGCGTACTACAATATTATTACACTTTCTATAATCTTTGAAAAAAATGTTTATTTTTATCAGCGCACCAAACGACAAAAGTGAAAAAATCAAAATAACGTGTTCACCCACGGACGATATAAAAGAACTCCGTGATATAATTTCTAAAGAGTTCGGTTGTAAAGAATATCCACCTGAAAGGCAACGCCTTTTATTTGGAGGTAAACAGGTAAATAGGACGCGTAATTACGCGTTTTTTAGTATGAACTGTCAAGTATTTGTAATTTTAATGTATCTTAAATTCTTTTTCCGACACTAACAATTTTTTTTTATAAAAATATTTATTAAAATGTTTAGCTGGAAAATGGACACACTCTCTTTCATTATAATATTAAGCACAATAGCGTTGTCCTACTCATTAGAAAACAAAAAATTGAAACCTCTGGTGAAACCGAATCTGCAGTTTTATCTGTGGATATCCCTGTGAAAGCTGAGAAAAAAGTTAATTCACAAGTGTCAGAACACGAGATTTCGAACCACCCTATCGAAACTAAATCAACATCCGTCATGGATGATCTGAATAATTTTGAACAAGAAGAGGAATATTTTTGTACTTTATGTGAAAATAAAAAAAAAAAGTGTAAGCATTGTGGGTGCAATATTTGTGGCGGAAAGGATGACGATGAACACACGATAGTGTGTGACGAGTGCCAATATTATTTTCATTTCTATTGTTTATCCCCACAAATCACTGAGCTACCAAACGAGGAGTGGTATTGTCAAGATTGTAAGCATAAAAATGTTGGCGTCGTGTTAGCTGGCCAGAGTTTAGATCTCGAAAATTCAAAAAAATCAAAGATGCCGTCAGCTACACAAAAAAAGAAATGGGGAGGAGGAATGGCTTGCGTAGGACTATCCAAAAAATGTGAGATAGTAGAACCTGATTACTTTGGACCAATTCCTGGTGTTCCAGTTGGTTCATTATGGAAATATAGAATATTTTGCTCTGAATCAGGAGTCCATCGTCCACCTGTTGCTGGTATCGCTGGAAAAGCTAGCATTGGCTCTGTATCTATTGTACTCAGCGGTGGATACCCTGAAGACACGGATAATGGCGATGAATTTTACTATACTGGTTCCGGTGGTCGAGACCTTAAAACTGGAAATAAACGAGTTGCAGCACAGTCATTCGATCAAGAGTTGACTAAAACAAATGAAGCTCTTGCTAGGACTTGTGATGCTGAAGTTAACGCTAAAAAAGGAGCCGTAGCGCGAAATTGGAAAAACAGTATGCCAGTAAGAGTATGTCGATCCTCGAAATTAATGAAGCATAATCCAAAATACGCACCAGAGGAAGGAATTAGATATGATGGAATATATAAATTAGTAAAGTATTGGCCAGAAAAAGGTGCGTCGGGATTCAAGGTTTGGAGATATCTTATGCGCCGGGACGATCCAGAACCAGCTCCATGGACTTCGGAGGGAAAGAAACGAATTAAGGAACTTGGAATAAAAATGATCGTTGGAGATGATGATGAAGTTTCCAAGAAACGTACACTTGATTCAGATGATGATAAAGATGTAAAGTCCAAAAAAGCTAAAAAAGACAACAAATACAAAATTTCGGCCAACCTTAAAAAGTTTATTGAAGACGATAAAGATAATCAACGAGCCTGGACTACAGTTCTTGAATCAAAATTTGAAAACCACACGGAATTAATCGAAATTATAAGCGAACGGGAATTCAAGTGTCCCGTTTGCTTTGGATTAGTTGTGCAACCTATCACTACAAATTGTACTCATAATGTTTGCCTGGAATGTCTTACTCGAAGTATATCAATTATGGGTCACAAATGTCCTGAATGTAGAACTGAATTTCCAACGAATTTCAAATTGAAACCGAATCAAAAACTTATCAAAGCGTTACATGAGGTGATCCCTACTTATGACTTGTAAAAGAGTAAAATCATATTAAATTTCAATTTTCTGGTTTTTGTAATAGTCCATTTATAATGAATTATTGGGATTTAAGACAATTTGTTAATTTTAATTTAATGGGATTTATAGTAAATTGCAATAAATTGATTTTACAAACTTTTATACATTTGATAAATGGTTGCTTTGTTATTTGAATGTTTTAGTTAAAAAAGTGAATAAATTCATCCGAATGTCTATTTTTGTTTTGACTTATCTGTTTAAACAGGGTAATATGAAAGATCCTTAGTAATGTTGTGGATAACAGAACGAAAATTGCAGATACTAGTGATGATGTAAAATGTAAATTGACGAGTCATGTGACGCCGATCAACTATGAATCACATGCGCGTCAATTTCAAATGAGGTACGTTAAATCGGCTAGTCAAAAAATGCGGCTTTATATAATCATCAAATAATAATGAATGTACTTATGGTAATTTTGATTTTCATTAATTGGTTCATAACAAAGTTTTTGCAAAAATCTGTCACTTTTGCCTAACTTAAAATATCACGCATTACTTGTTTATATGAACAATTGAATTGATCTTAACATATAAAGAGTATTATAATGACAAGGAAATTGTTGATGGATATAATCCAATAATATGGCTATCTTCTGGAGATTATGATAAACCAAAGTAGATTTTTAAAAAAAAGAATATTTTATTGGGTATAGTTTCCCGTTGTGAATGATTAATGTCGATATATCGTAAGTCGTCCTGGTATAAAAATTTTTGATCCAAACCTTTTAATATGCAGTACTACTTTTTTTCAATGAATTAAACAATTTAATGAACGATCTGACCGAAAAAAATGAACGTAAATTTCCTTTTTTAAAGAAAGGCATTTTTTTTTTAAAATAAATCATGAATAACTTATTATAAAATTTTTTATCTCTTAAAAATCGATTAGTTATTATTAACCCGATCGATTAAAATATTATTCTAAAAAAAAAAAATTCCAATAAATTTTTATTAAAATTTATTTATTGAATTAATTTCAAATTTACAACAAAAAAAAATTATTTATTAACAAAAATTAAATAAAGTGACAAAATATTTACTTTTAGTTATGTATAAGATTAAATATATAAAATAAATACACGTTAAAGTCGTTACACGATTCAAAATTATTTATATAGAGTGCATGACTAATATTTTTAGTTGTATTATGCAAAAAATTTTTTAATAAATGTCACATTATAAAGAAAAAATTAATTTCACGCTGTTAGATGGTTTCTAATGATAAGGATGATAATGACAAATTGGAAATATATATATTTTTTCTCCGTACTCTTGCTTTTATGTAAATCGCCAATGAAGGAAAGTTTTATAGTCACGAGGGAAATCGGCTTCTTTTAATTAATTTGCAATAAAGAAATAATCATCAGGAACGAAGTCCTAAAAAGTCCCTATAAAAAATTTTCAGAAAAATGATCACGCGTCTGAGTTTCTTCGGAATAAAAACTAGAAAAATGATCATTTATCGGAGTTTTTTCCAGAATTTTTTTATAGGGTATGTGTATTCTAATTATAGTCCAGAGCGTAGCGAAGTTGTAAGTTTGATAAATCATCATCTTGTACTTGTCTTATAATGTAACCAATGAGAAAAACAGAGATTGAACTAATCGTTATGATCACCTGCATTAGCTGTCATCTAGTTTGTTTTTTAATTTTTAAACAAAGTATTAATAATTATTTTCTTTAGGTATTATTTTTTTTTTTTACATAAATAATAAATTCCAAAATATCATCATGAGGAGGTTCCTCATTGAGAGAAAATTTTCCTGTAAACCTAACTACATCACCAGATGTAAAAACGGATCCATTTTAGAACTGATAGATTTTTGGAAAAAAGGAAATTATTTTTAAATTCATTGTTGTATTATCTTCTTTTCTCATAATACCAATAGTTTCTTTTATAATAATTTATTTTATTTATTTTTTTTATGCAAGGAATAGATATTTTATTAATATATTTTTCTAATCGATTTTTTTTTCCTTTTTTTTCTTTTTTTTTTCGAAAAAAAAGAGATATTTAATAAATATTTTTTTAAAATGAAGTCAATATTTCTTTATAAACAGAATCTTTTTTTCTTTATGATCAAATATTTTTTGATGCAATTATATTTATATCGTGTAAAAAAAAAATAATTAATTATTTATTCGTGATATTATTTTATGGTAATAATTTTTTTTTTCGATAGCTTTCAAAGTACTTTTTTTTTTATCATAGTAATTAAATTATTTTAAATAAATAATTACGCTTATTATCATTTTTACCTACATGATTATGTACATGATTATGTACATGATTATGTACATGATCACGTACAGTAATGATCGTCACGTTTTTTAATTTTTTTTTTTTTTAAAAAAAAAAAATATATACTGTATTAACCTGCCATCCGTGGAGAAGCTAACTGCGGTGTGACACCCGTCGCCCATAAGATAAAAGTTTACCTCATGTTGCCACCGACGTGATGCAGAGTTCATAAAATAATAATTCTTGGTTAAAATAAAAATCAAAACAAAAATTAAAATTTCTTACCAAAATTTCAATTTGCGATAGTTTCTCCATATTTTATATAAAATAATTAATATTGCACTTTTTCATCATAAGAAAAAGGCTAAAAGAATGTGTTATGTTTTTAATACAAAGACGAATAAAATTTTTATTAAAATCTGAACTGCGGAAATCTTATCGAAAACCACTTGTATTTATACATTTTAAGAAAAATTATTTCTAATATCTACTATCTTTTTCTACTAAAAATTTAGAAAAATAAAGAAATTCATTATCATGTGACTATCTTGTGACTAAACTAAACTATAAATAGTATTTTTATCGGCTAATTATTTATCCATCGGTTAATTATTTATCCGTCGGTTAATTATTTATCGGTCATTACATTTATTACAGCGGATCCAATACTTGAAGCTTGAAGCTTGAACCTTATGATTAAGCCTACACTTAAGTATATGCTTCAAGCTTCAAGCTTAATATAAAAATGCTGGAAAAGTTTATGCTATATTTGGGCATCAAACTAACCATATATTGAATTTCATGGTTAGTACGATCAAATAATGCTACGATTAAAGCTAGACACATTACACAGGCTTTTCGGCATTCTTATCTTCAAGCCAAATATATGATAATCACAACATGTTAGAATTTAGTTAATTGCAATGAAGAAATAATTTATAGGGGGTGAAGTTTCGTATTCTAGTACATTATTCTTACTATAAACGGTAGAATCTGGATCACACTACCTAATTCAACTTTTTACTAAAGGCCTATATTCGTTATATATCATGTAATTAAAAATCAAAGTTTCACATTGAATTTGTGATAAAATTCTAATCAATTTTTTACCTTTCATTAGTGGCAATGATTTTTTATTAATTTATTTTCAACGAAATACAACAATGGTCTGATGATTGATCAGCGTATCCCAAATTTTGGTTGGTTAAAATTCAATTGTCTGGCATCATTTAAAATAAATAAATAACTTTACCATCATTTTTCGTCGCAGTCACGTGACAGTAGCAGAATAAAATAATGAAATAAATGAAGGTTTGATAACTCCAATAACGATAATTAAAACAAGCAAAGAAAATGTACGGTACGTCAATATTAAAAATAACTAATAAAGTAAAATAAATTCAATATTAATGATAAATATTTTAATAAAATAAAATAAATAATTAACTACTTCATTTTCTCTTAATTTTTCGTTATGAACAAATAACTTTTAAAAGTAATATTAGACGAAATATGAGAACAGAATGTTGGATTTATATAAATAATTCGAAGGATACAAGAACGATAGAATACAGTAAAGAAGAGATTAATGGTGTTAAAGTTTTAAGCCTTATGAAACGATATAATGAATAAAAATAGAAATATATAACGATAAAATTGTATTGATCGATAGGAGAATCGAACGATATTAATAAGCTTAAATCGTTTTTAGATATAATAATAGAGAAAGATATACAAGAAATTAAAATTAGTTGCAAAGAAGAGCATGAAAAGATGTACGTCATAAAAAGTTTTATACATTTGAGATAATGTAATAACTAAAAATAACGAAGAACAAGTCTCAACTCTCAAACGAAAAAATAGAATGGATAAAATTAAAACGATATTAACTAGAGTTATAATAATGATATTACTACTAAGAAAGGGGGAAGAAAATACAAATGGAAATAGTTTAGCCATTAAAACTGAAAATATAGTCGTTAAAATCATTGAGGAATTTATCAAAGAAAAAAGTGAACGTAAAAAATTAAACTGTAATTTCTATATAGAATTGAATATTATATAAGAATTCTTAGTTAACAATAATATAGAAATAAAATGTGAATACATTAAAAATGATAATAATAATGGATCAGTAATAACAGATAAGGCCACACAAATTCGATTTTTCGGTTTACTTCACCCGGCCGGGTCACTTTTTCAAATTTCAATAAAAAAAGTTTATATATAAAATCGTGACATCTGATTGGTTTTAAAGAATTTATTTCGCTCCAGAAGTTCTCAGCCACGTGATAAACTTACCCGCCAATAAAATTACGTATTGATCACGTGATATACTTTTTTATATATAAACTTTTTTTCATTGAAATTTGAAAAAGTGACCCGGCCGGGTGAAGTAAACTGAAAAATCGAATTTGTGTGGCCTATGTCTGAAAAAACAGAAGAAGCAATTGCTATTGATAGATTGTCTCTAGGCATTACTAATATTGAATTAAATTTTAGATGGAAAAAATAAATTATTTTTGGAAACTATAGAAACTGGATGAAAAATTTGTACATACAAAATATAAAAGTGAAATTTTAACAAGTTCGTTATTACAAGATATTTTTATTGCAACGAATTATGAGAAACTGATTGATCAAAAACGTTCATATTTTTGAAGAAAGGAATGTTTGGAAATCCAGTACTACAAGTTAGAGCATATAAATTTAAAATTTTTATCAAACAGTTGCCGACATATGAGTTATTATTGAATGAGAGAACGTGGCAATAAATAAATACTTGTGTAAGATGCGAAGATCACATGAGGAATCAGTTTCACATGGAAGATTGGGATCTGAATTTTCCATATAGAATCTTTGGTGTGTAGAGCGCTGGTACCGTCTGATATTTGTTCTTTTTTTGTTTAACATTTCTTTCAGATCACGTGGCTGTGAGTCTTTGCTGCGGTCCTCTGAGACGAAATATATTTTTCGAAAAGCTTCGGTAATAATTTCCTGATAGTTTTACCACCCCATAATATCAAAAATGTTCCTATATGTAACGACTGGCGCGGACGTATACCGTCTGTAAATATTCTTCTTGTAAAAGCCTCTAATAGATTTGATAGCAAAAATAATAGAAAATAAACAGATGACGTGTGCAACAAAAGGTTAGCTTATACTAAAAAATAAAATGATACCTGTGTTGATATAATGTCATACTTATGTAATGTTCTCCCGCACTTTGTATAGTGCATCCAACAAGTTTCAAATTCATCTTTGTTGGAAGAAATGAAGTTGTGAAATATTTTTATGATTAATTTTTCTCACCGAATATTTCTTACCATCACATACATAGTAGGCGTATTAGAGTTTGAAATCTATAAGAGCATATTATCAATGTTAGAATCAAAATTATAACTAGCTAAACTTAAATATAATTTGGATAATAAAGGCATTATATTAGCATACCACCTACATTGTAACGATTATAAGCCTAGATCTCACATTTTCTATTTCCTATCACACAATATATTCCTTCATAATTTCTATCATCTTACCATTTGGACTTCGAATCCTATTGATGAAATCCAATTTGTGAAAATGCCAGCAAGCTGCTGTTGTATACACTTTCTCGAGGAACCAATACATTACTAGAACATCCCAACAAGCACTTGTGCTGTTTTATACGAGTGCAAAGCTGCCAATTTTATATTTTCCTTATCAAAAACATGAACGGCATCGCTTAGAGCTCTAAGCATGTCTATTCTGTAATCTGTGCGTTTGGTACTTCTGTTGATGGACAAAACTTGAAGATATCAGATAGTACATAATGTAAGATCACAGAATGTAACAGTGGCGAGGCCACCATGAAAGTGTTGATTTGATCCTCTACAATTACCAAAATTCCTTATCCGACAAGGTTATGTGCATAGATCAAATCTTTAGATCTTGTGATGGTCACCAGACCAAAGTTTGGCAAAAATTGTAATCATAAAAGGTCTACAATTCCTCCTTAAGCAGATCTATTAACATCTTCTTAAAGACTTAATGTTTTTATTCAATGATGTGAATAACAAATTTATCCAGCATGTGAAACTAAAATTATCATCATTATCTGGTAACTTAATCTTTTTGATTAAATTTCCACAAAGACTAGCATGCCTATAGGATAGCTTGTAGGATCTTAATTATTTAAAATTGCTCTTTGTAATATACCCGTTTGTCTGCAAGTATATATCTTCAGTCACTTTTGATTCTACTTTAAGTTTATGTTCTGATCCAAATTCTTCAAAAAGTCTTTGCACCTGCTCTTTGGATAAATTTGGATTCTGAAAAGGATCCCAAACATTAAATGGCGAATCATAATTATTACTTGAATTCAGCTCAAGGATTCCAAAAGTACCAACAATGATTACTGAAAGGATAGGATAATTCACATTCATGCTCATGGCATGTTTAATAGTACAGAAGCAACCAAGGAACTCATCATGAACCTTGTTAATTGCACTGTACAATCTGTCAAACTTATCTATGAAGATAACAACAGACTTCCATTCATTAAATGCATGGCAAATTGCTTCCAGACTCAATAGTATCTAAACGGTTAAAAAAAGAATCATTACATATTTGAAGGCTTCTTCCTATGTCAATCCAGAAGCATTTTTCATTAGTATCCATATTGTCATTTTGCAGGGTGAAGCTGTAGAAAGAAAACAATCACCATATATCAACAGTTGTACGTTATTATTAATTATTGTTGAGAGAATATTTACTAGAAGCAGCGACAGTCATGATGTTCTGTCAACTGCTGCATGATTCGATACACTCACGTTGTTTTACCGGATGACCGTGGGCCATGAAGTGCCACATAATATGGAATTCGGCAATTCTGTATTGGTTTTTGCTGGATCTGTGTAGTAGTATTTATCTCTTTGATCTGGACTGATAAGTCCGTTGGTTGCCCAACTTCTGATACTAGGATACGGCACTATTAAATATTGTAAGAATGAGTACTGCCAGAGACCTTAATAATAAAAATTTATATTATACATTCTTACATCTTTTCGTAGATTTTCTTCTTCCATCAGACTCTAATTAGTGATATAATTAAAATTTGGGACATTAATAATAAAGACAAAAAAAAAGGAAAGATGTGTTGTATTGATCAAATTTATCACCAACGTTTTCTTTATCTTCTTGTTTCTTCTTTTTGAACTTCTATAATAGTAAATAGGTTTAGTCAAGTATGTTATGCATAAAATTTTATATATTTACTTACCATATCTTATGCTCTGTGATCACTCCTTTCCAATATGGCTTTAACCAATGCCCTTTACTTTCTGATTTTACCTGTTGTGAAAGTAAATAATGTTAGTAGTACAATTTTTTAGCTAGTAATAATAAAGGAAAGAGTATAACTGATTCCTCATCCAGAATTGGTAGACCTTTATTAACAACAAAGTTAGGGTGCCCAGGACACCGTTACCTAGTTTAAGTTTACTACATAAGAAAATGCATAAGTAGTAAAGTTATAACTTTTTTTTGATAAAACTATTTATATACCAAACCTGTACACATGAATGTACATAGCTTTTCTCTAATGCGAACCAATTTATGGTAAAACTGTCATAATAATACTTAGTGATATACAAGTAAAGTCTAATTTAGTTAATATATAGTCGAATAGTAAATAGAATAAGTGGTTTAAATAGATAGATTTTATATATAAACAGTAGATAGGTTATTGTTGGAATATAGTTGATTTTTATTAGACAACGCACCAATTATTAATATAATGCTATGTATTTCTAAATTTTTAATTTTTTGTTAATATTACTATAATTTATAAAATGAAATACACGTTACTAAAAAAGAAAAAAAAAACTTTTTTAAAAGTATCATCTATCATCATGATTTAAGATCAATAGATGTTCTCGATAATCACAATAATTTAACTTATTAACAATAGCAAGCTTTTTCATGATTATCATGTGTATTGAGTACAGTCAAACGCCATATGTTTGGCCCTATGATCGGAAGCATATGCATCATAAGATCATAAGATACAAAAGAGAAAGTCTATATTGTATCACAAAAAATAGTTTATACAACTAAAAATTCTATAAAAATACCTATTCTCCTATAAATTTTCGCAATAATTTTCCATATTCCTTATACAATTGCTTATAATATACTACTTGAATATTTTACGCGCTTAATAATACATGAGAATACTTAAACGTACGACCGTTAGTTCCAAGTCTTGCAAAAGTTTAAGGCACCCGCGTGTGAGCTTAGGAGGAAGAATAAATAATTTCAATTCTGCTTCTCCTTACCGGTCAAAAGAGTATATAAGTGGAAAGGGAAAGAGAGAAAGGGAGGAAAGGAAGTATGTGAGAGAGAGACAACAAGAGTGAGAGCAAAAAAGTAAGAGGCGAGAAGGAAGAGAGATCTCTTCATTTTTATGGCAATTTTTTTTCTTTTTTTTCGTGCTTCTACAACTTATCCTGTATTTAAAATGGATTCCTTTTCTTTCCTTAGTACAAATATCTTTATCCTAAGTATTTTCCACTATGGGTACAATTTTAGATTTAGTAAAGACTCTAAGAACACTGCGAATTACCTTTATATGGAGTTTACAAGATTTGATAAAGGTGAAAGTAAAATAAGGTAAGAGACCTGTTCCTTACTGATAACACACGCGTCATCTCAGTATACCAAATCGTTATAATTTAATGGTTAAATTCTAATGAGGGTGCCGAAAAATCTTTTCTTACATGGCCGGACCATGATAAGGATCCTCATACGCATACTTTATTGGAGGTTGGAGGAAAGTATGTTAAGTGTGGTGGTTAGTATCTGATTGGCGGTCCCTAATAAGGGTGACGTTAAATTCCTTAATTCCTATTCGTTTTCTTGATAGACTATTTATAAATTTCCTTTTGCTAATTAATCGTTACAGTGATCCGTGTTACTCATACATCGGTACTCTTTAATTTTATAGGACAATAACAAACT
>QZLH01000162.1:59393-87279 GCA_003833135.1 Oehlia diaphana | reverse complement strand
TTTTAAAAAAATCATTTCTTTTTGAATCTTTTTTTTTTTTTTTTTTTTTTTTCCTAAAAGTTGAAGAACTTATTATGAGTCCGAGGCCCGATTATATATACCCGATTATATTTAGTTTGTTTGTTTTTTTTTTTTATTTAATTTTCTTATTTAAGAAACAAATTCGATTATTATCATTGCTTAATAAGGCTTCTACTTTCATATGAAACCGTACCACCTGAACTTAGTACCACTGCAGTACTTTTAGAATTTCTAGAATGCCGATTATCCGGCATACCAGTGTAACACAATTCATATCTTGATAGGTGAGATCGGGCGTATGACTTGGCGTAAAATCTTACACGAATAAAATTACTTGGTATAACGATAAACTCAGAATAATTTACATTAAAAATATCCTTATATATTCTGATTAAGAGAACAAGAGAAATATTGTCTTAATTTTTTATTTTTGGGATTTTTAGTATTTTGCAGATCGCGGTTGAGGCAGCTAATTTTTCATTTATGACATTTTTATTATGATTTATGCATTTATTATCACACAATTATTTGTTGTTATTTATTTAAATAAAGTGTACAGTACACCTTAATTTATATATATTAGATTATAGAACGCTATTATTTCTTTTGCTATCACGTGACTTCGCCGGAAAGCGGTGGTAACACACTTGTTAAAATGAACAAAGCCGATTTACCAACAAATTATATGGAAAGTACCTTTGGCTAGTCATTGTTTATATTATAGTTGGCAAAATTTTAATAGTTGTATATTTATAAAGAATTCTGCTATCGAAAAAAACTAAGTAATGCAATATATCCTTAAAAAGAACGTTCATTATGGCAACAAAAAATGTTCCTAATCAGGGTTTTAGAATGAATAATGAATATGCAGTACTATGTTTATCCATGCTAATGACAAAAATTTTATGCTATATCACATGATAAAATGATAGCAAAACTTGGTTTTGTCATATTTAGATTACCCTGTATAAATAATTTGAATGGTGTAACATTGAAAGTGTGAAATTCTTGCGTCCCGATCTATTTCGTATTTATCATATCATGATTGACCTTTCCTGACTGATCTTTAAACAAATACATTTCCGGTTAAAATTTTAACTGGATTTTTTTTAGTGTGAATTTTTTTTGATTTAGTGAGAACTTTTTTTGTTTATTGAGATTTTTTTTTTCAATATTATTTCCCAACTAATAAATTGCGTGAAAATTTTTTATTTGATATTAACAAATTTTTTTTTTAGCGAGATTGTTTTTAATTATATAGATACGTAACAATATTAATAATTCTGTAATTAAAGCTATAATAAATTTTTTGATTAATCTATATAACCCAAAAAGTTTGGACATAAATAGTAATTTTGAATTATGTAACTTGAAATCCTAATCAAAACTCGTGACATGCCTCCCCCTGATCTATTTATGGTCAAAAACTATCAACTAATCCAATTTCAGTTAGGTTCCTTTTTTTAAAATTTTTCTTTTTTTTTCAAACCGAAAAAATTTATTTTTTCTCATTCTTTATCCATTTAGGTTTGATTTTTTCCTAAATTGAAAATTTTTTTAAATAATCCTATTGTTTCGGTCTTTTTTAAGACTGATTTTTTTTTACATTATTTTTTTTTTTTTTAGACCTTTTTTTCTTTTTGGACCGAATTATTTGTCCTTTTTTTTCAGAATTTTTTTCAGTACTTATTTTTTTTTTTGGATTCCTTTTTTTTTTTGAAAGGAAATTTTAAATCGATTTCTTCCTTGATCCTTTTTCTTTCCCCCAAATTTTTTCTTAAAATTTTTTTTTCTTTTTCTTTCAATTTTTTATAAAGAAATAAAATATTATATTAAATATATTTACAAAATTATTATTTTTTTTTAAAAAAAATCAAATTGACCGACGTTGATAGAAAAATGATTAAGATTTTTCAATTAAAATTGAACGCTGAATAAATAGTTTGATTTTCAAATTCATAAAAATCAAAAAAAAAATATTGATATCTTTACAATATTTTATAATTAATTAAATGAAAAAATTGTTAATTTAATAATAGATTATTATAACCAAATCTATATCCAAAATTCTCTAAATAATCACCAAATTTTTGAATAAAGATTTTAATTCAAATGATTTAATTAAATTAATAACTTATCGAGTAAAATGAATATCAAAAGAATAATAATAAGTGAAATGAACAGATTCTAGTGAGTTAGTTATGGAAATGGTTATAAAATATAGTTGATTATGTTTTAAATAGTTTCGTTCTTAACTACTCCACCGTCGAAGTAGATTTTTATTTACTTCTACAATTTTGTTTTGTTTATAAATTTTTGTATATAAAAATAAAAAATAAAAATTACATCATCAATTTACACTATTATACTAATTAATAGTAATCTTTTTTTTAAAAGAATTTTTATTATTTTATGATCAAGTTGTGGGAATATATATATAATTTAATGACCAATAAATCGCTCATAATTATTACAAAGTATTAATCCATGACTGGCATTATATTTAACTCTCTTAATAGATTATCTATGCGAAATTGCGAATGATTTTATCATCCCTATAAAAAAATAAATGTTCAGAAATTGTTTATGTAATGTCCGGAAATAGTCCAGAAAATATTTGATACGTCCAGAAATTATCCAGTTGTTTGACACAATTTAATTTTCAAAATTTTTGTAATGTCCAGTTTCTATCCAGAATATGTCCAGTATTATAATTCAGGACAATTTCAAGACAGACAAACCTGGACAAATTTCGGACATAACAAAATTCAGACAATTTGAACTAGACAATTTCCGGACATAACTAAATTCTGGACAAATTCAGGATGTTGGTTTCTAAAAAAGGATAAATTAATTTTATAAAAAAATGTAAAAAGCAAAAAATTGACATTCTAAACCTTCTTTGTCATATTAATTAAAATTGCAGAGAAGGAAAAAATACTATAAATCAGTAATATAATTTAAGTTAAAGTGGATATAGTAATGATCATCAGCATCTGCTAATCATCTTTCATGGCAAATTCTTGACATAGCCGAATTCTGGACAAATTCTGGACATATTCTGAATGTTGGAAACGGTCAAGATTTGGAACATTTCCTATGCATTTTCTGGACAGTAAAAATGTCTAGAATTTGCACAAATTATCCAGATATTTCTGGACATATTCCGGACATATTTTATTTATAGGGTTGTCTTTTATTTTATTCTTTTCAGATTTATTTAAACACTTAGGTTAGATTAGTAAAATATATTTACAAGTTTCTTAGTTTGTAATTTAAGTAATTACTTTTTTTATAGTATTAAATATTTATATTATCTTTTTTATTTTACTCAGAATTATTTAAACACTAGAACTAGAGTAGTAAATATTTTATAAATTTCTTAGTTTGTAATTTAAATAAATCTTATTTTTGTAACTTATAAATTATAAATATTTGAATTAAAAGGCTTTAATATTGTAACACTTGACTAAACAATTAAAAGAAATATAGTTTTTGCCAGATACTTTTACAAGTAATTCAATTTATAATATATCTACATACCCAACACTCACCCAACTAAGTTCATTATGCAAACCTATGAACTGTAAAACATTACTATTTGTAGATAATTTTTTGAAACTGAATATTATGACATACAGTATTATGCAGGAGTAATACGAAAAAGAGCGGCAATCAAAAAAGTATAGTATGTCACGTGAAATAATCTACTCAGAAATATGATTTGTAAAATACTGCTGCGTATGTATAGTAAATAATTATTGCATAATTTATTAAACTCTTCTGCAACAGATTTAATAAAAAAAAGCCTTTCTCATTTCATGTAAAAGAAATATTATTTTTGCGTACATAGAATAATATTTCGCTTATAAGGTTACTCACCCAAAGAAAAATATTATAGCCAAGTGATTGTGAAGAATCGGTATGTCAGCCAAATGATTGGGCCAATTTGGCATTGTTATCTTTATTTAATGTAAATCAGTAAAAGGTTTAGAACGGCAATTTTGGTTTGTTTCACAATTTTTTGTATGAACGTAAAAAAACCGAGAAAAAAATAAAATTAAGCGGCGTAGAAACATCAATGACAAAATGTTACATTTACATTTATTTCAACAAATTTATAAAAGAATTTATTTTTTTTATTTTTTTGTATAATTTATTTTAAGAGGTCAAAATATTTGTAACTTAATCAAATAAAAAAAATTTATATTGTGTAATCTACACATTATTTCATACATATTTATAAAATAATAATGTATTAAAAAAAAGTCTTTTAAGAAAAAATTATCTAGAAAAAATAAAGTCCTAGTAAACATAACTAAAATTATGCATAATAAGTGAATCTGAAATGCCCTTTGATATTATTTTAAATTTTCTCTTTCATATTTCATATGTATTGAACGATTTAAAAAAATAATTATTTTTTATTTTTTTTTTTTGAATATGTCATAAATCAACAAAATAAACAAAAAAAAATAATGACAAATTTAATCTTTCGATTTAGTATCTAATATTCATGATGGATAAATTTCCTAAAGAACCACTCTGGCTGACTTTTCTCCAATGACTGATTCCATTATTACAAACATTTTAAGACCATTTTCAAAAGATAAGGAAATTAAGACTACCTTTTTATTACTTCAATACTTCTATGCTATATTTTTAATAAATAAGATATAACATCTAGGATTAAGCCGATATATATTTCCCGAGTCAAATAAAGAAAGAAATAAACCAGCCAATAAGATCACCAGAATTACGAAAATTCGTTATTTAAAAGTTTCTTATTTAAAAAATATTAAAAATGTAGAGTATAATTATGAAAAAATGCTGTGATGACACAAAAATCTTACATGTATGGTATGTATGGCCTAATATAATTAATTTAGATCCATTCAAAATCCTTGTAATAACATCCAATGTCAAATTTTTTAACTACTCCTTCTACCTTATATTTTTCTAATAATCCTATCAAGTCTTCTTCCATATACTCTAATCCCTTGATGAATTGTAAAAACATAGGATGTCTACCTTTCCAATTATCAAAAAACAATTTAAGTATTTTAATCTAGGCAGTAAATTAAATTTGAATCTAAACAAACTAGTTGATGATGATTTAGTTAATATTTTGAATAACTTTCCCCATTTAAAATAATTATCATTAAGAAGGATATAACTCCTTTTAAATACTGACAATTAATTAACAATGTTTCAAATTCTACAATGTTATTACTCCTAACTGATAGTTTAAGATACTTAAGATTGGAACAATTTCGAGAAATGGCCGTAATGATTCTTTTATTATCAACTTCATTGTGATCTATATCGTCAATAATTATTTCGGAAAGAAATCCATTTGTGTTTTTAATTAAATTTGTTAAAGGATTAATTGGAACTCGACTAGTTTTAAAATTTGTAAGGAAAATAAAGATAAATTCTTCAAACATTTCCATTCACTATTGTAATGTAATCACTATCTATTTCTAATCCTTTTAAATTTATAAAAGAAGAGAGAATATGTGTGGTAGGTCGTTCTGTTATCTTAAAATATTGTATGGTATTTGCATGTTTAACCAACGAATTTTCAAGAATATCACAAAATAATGGATCATTGTTGCGTAAAGGAACTAAGCAAACATTAAATAATTTCTTTTGAGCTTCGATCAATTTAACAACTCTATAATTATTATTATTTGCCCTAATAATAAGCTCTAATTTTTTAATTGACTTACATGTTTCTATTAATTTAGATAAGATGATATCATTTATATCAGAATTGAAACTAAGGAAGTCAATTCTTGAAAAGCAACTTTCAGCTCCATAAATAAGGTTTATATTGTCAAATTTTTGATGCATATAAAGGTGGGTAAATTTCATATTTTTGTTAATAAAGCGACTAATATTTCATTTAGAATTTTTATAAAAGATTCTTCATAGAACATTTTATTATTTCATTTAAATCTAAATATTTACAATACCTAATATAATTAAGTGAAGATTTTTGATAAGAATTTGTCAACAAATTATGATCTCCTATTTTATTTCTTGATACGTTCGATAAATGTGAAATGATTACACTTGATAATCTATCTTTCTTTATGGAGAATTTCCAAGGATTTCTCCATAAAATTGGAATAATTATTTCACACCAAGTTCTATTAACTAAAAGGCATCATCTTGTAGCTGTTCGAATAACGTATAAAGAACATCTCTACTTAGATTAGACATTTTTTAAGAAAGAAAAATTATTTCCCACGAGCAACAATTAATTATTTAAATTATACTGAAGAACCAGTGTTCGTATACAGTAAAGGGTTGCTAGTGGTTTGCTTAATCACTTGTCATTATTTATAAATTATTTGTCATTTTATTCATTTCAAGCATTTAGATTTTGATTGATTGACATCTTACCACATATTAAGTATAATGTAGGCCAGAATTATAGTAACATGCACATACTTAAATAAACCTTCCACATTTATTAAAATCCCATGATTGTCATAAAAGGAGTGTGAATCTTACGTGATTATTGTGATTATTTGATTATTAAACTCTAGCTACGCCACATAATTTTATAGCTACTTGACCAATACTAATCCCAAATGACAACATGACATAGATCATTTGTCATTTGTCGATTTGGGCAGGTTAATTTTTTTAAATAAGTCCAGGTAGTATTATTCTATCTATCATGTAATCCTGGCCCTGAGTAGTATCACGGGATCGCACAAATATGGATGCATTCGTCAAACTTATACTATATTTATAAATTATGGTAATTATCATCCTTACCCTATAAAATCCATTAAATTTTTTTGAATTACTCCATATAGTAATTTTTTTTTTTTAGATTTACTAAAAAAAAAAAAAAAAATAGTAATAATGGCAATATAAATTTTCAAGTATAAATGATCGAATTATCGTTTGTTAAGTAAATATGATGTCAATAAACAATATTATTATGATAGATTTTCTTTTTTTTTTATCTTTTAATGATAATTATTTATTTGCTCAATAAGACCTTTATATATTTCTTTAGGGTTAAAACATTTACAAATTAATTTTAAACACAATCCATATTCTTTTATATCCGGTGACATTTGAATAAATTTCACATGTCGCGATATTATTGGTATAAATAAAATTGGATAATATTTTATTATTTAATATAATGGGATAGTGTATAACTACAATATTAAAAATTTTTGATGCTATATAAAACAAAGTATTAAATTTCATTATATAAACCAACATTCAATTAAGTAATAAAGACACTAGTATAATTTTTTTTCAATATAAAAATAAAGCTGTAAGAAAATAGAACATCTAGGATTAATTACAAACTCATAATATCGCAATAGCCAATACTAATTTTAAAAAAAATGAATACAAAATTTGTTATTTAAAATACGTCCTATTTAACGATAATTTTAAGTATAATTAGTAATATTACAAAAATTTTTATACATATGACTAAATCCATTCAAAATCTTTACAATCCAATCCATTATTAAATTTTTTAATTACACCTTTTGTTTTATATTCTTCTATTAAATCTATCAAATCATCTATATTATTTTCTAATTTTTTGATGAATTGTAAATACATTGGATTTCTACCTTTCCAATTATCAAAAAATGATTTCAAAGATTCTAAATTAACTGGTCTATACCTAAATTTAAATTTAAATTTAAATAAATTAATTGGTGAATATTTAGCTAATATTTCGAAAAGATAATCTATATCAAATACATCTTCCATATTATTAATAAGAATAAATAATTCACATAAAAAATTACAATTAATTAATAAATTTTTTAATTCTAAAATATTACTATATCTAAAAACTATTTTAAGATATTTAATATTTGGACAATATTGATATATAGCTTGAATAATTCTTTTATTATTAATTTCATTATGACTTATACCATCAATTCTTATTTCAGTTAATAATCCATTTGTATTTTCAATTAATCTTTCTAATACATTAATTGGAATACCTTTTGCTTTTAAAACTTGTAAAGAATGTAAAGGTAAATTTTCTATATGATCTGATGTCATACGATAATTAAGTAATTCCAAACTTTTTATATTTACAAAAAATGAAAGAACTTTTATTATATAATTATTATCAACAAAAAGTTTGATTGCTTTAATTGACCTACAAATATCCGTTAATCCAATCAAAATATTCTCATTTATACTAGTTTGACAAAAAAGATATTCAAGTTCTGAAAAACATTGATCAGCTCCAGGAATAAGATGTATTTGATAATCAAATTGTTTAGGTATATAAAGATGAGTAAATTTCGTATTTTTATTAATAAAAAGCTTGAATATTTCATATTGAATATCCATTGATTTTTTTGTATTTTCATATTTATTATTATTATTAATCATCCTTTTTATTGCATTTAAATGTAAATGTCTACAAAAACTAATATAATCAAATAAAGGTTTTTGATATTTTTGATATGAATTTGTTAAAAAATTAAAATCATTATTTCTTAAATTATTTCTTGATTCATCTGATAAATGTAACATTATTACATTAAATAATAATTCCTCCTTTTGACATTTCCATGGATTTTTCCATAAAATTGGAACAATTATTTCACACCAAATTTTATTAACCAATAGACATGAATAAAGTGTTTTATTATCATTTTGTAATTCTTCGAATACTAAATAAAGAACATCCCTGTTTAATTTAAACATTTTTTTTATTCTTTTTTTTTTTTTAAAAAAAAAAAAAAAAATTTTACATGGGCGTTACGGTATTTTTTTATTTTTTTTTTAAGATGATAATATTGTTGTACAACCTGTACATCCACTTGTTATGTACCACAAAATATAAATAACAATTTGCTCATGTGGTTGATGATCGACATCATCGACAGAACTTCAATTACGTAAAAGCGTAACAAATTAAAATATGTACAACATTTTTGTACAACATTGCTACAAATATAAATACGATATATTACGTACTACAAATTGTGATGATCATTATTGCACACTTTCACAAAAAAAAAACTTTTTAATAAAAAAAAAAAATGTTAAACAAGGATATTCTTTATTTGATATTTGAAGAACTTCAAGATAATGAAAAGATTCTTCTTCGTTCATGTATTTTTGTTAATAAAACATGGTGTGAAACAAGTATTCCAATTTTATGGAGAGATCCTTGGAAATGTTTAAAGAGAGATAAAGAAAAATCATTATTAAATGTAATAATTTCACAATTATCAGAAGATTCAAGAAATATATTAAAAAAACGTAAATTATTAAAAAAATCATATCATCATCAAAAACCTTTATTTAATTATATAAGTTTTTGTAGACATTTAAATTTAGATGTAATTCAAAGGATGATTTTTAATAATTATAGAAGTTATAAAAAATCAAAAATATCAATTATTCAAAAAGAAATATTTAATTTATTAATTAATGAGAATATGAAAATTACTCACCTTTATATACCTAATAATTTTGATTATCAAATAAATCTTATTCCTGGAATCAAACGTTGCTTTTCAGAAATTGAATTCTTACGTTGTAATACTAGTATAAATGATAAAGTTATGACTGGAATATCTTTAGTAAATTTGAAAACATTGGAATTGGATAATGATTATTATAGAATCTTGACTGGAAATTATTTAGAGAATTTATCTTTAAATCGTTTAAAAATTTTAACAGCGAGTCGTGTACCAATAAATACTTTAACAAATATAATTGAAAATACTAATGGACATCTTACTGAAATAATAATTGAATATATAAGTCATGATAATATTAGTAATAAAAAAATTATTCAAGTTATTTATCAAAATTGTCCAAATCTTAAATATCTTAAATTATTATTTAGAAATAGTAATATTATAGAATTAGAAAATTTATTAATTAATTGTCAATATTTAGAAGGCTTGTTTATTATTGGTAGTTCAGTAGATGCATTTGATTGGGATAAATTATTTGAAATATTAACTAAATCTTCTCCTATTAGTTTATTTAAATTTAAAATTTATTCTTATATACCTCCAAAATTAGATTCTTTAAAATTATTTCTTGATAATTGGAAAAATAGATATCCTATGTTATTACAAGTAGGTCGAATGAAAGATACAAAAGATTTGGTAGAAAAATATAAAGAGGAGGGAATAATTAAAAAATACAAAAATTGTTTATACGGTAAAGATTTTGAATGGATTTAAATGAAATTATTTTTTTAATGGAAATAATGGAGTTTTTTTTTTTTTTTTCGAATATTTTAAAATTTTTACTGTATATTAAATAAATAAACCATTATTATTGTCAAATTATCTTTTGAGTTAATTTTAATTAGTAAGGTTCAAGTTATATTCGCTAAAATTAATTATGGGAACGCTTGTGCTCAGCGGATCAGCTGATCAATAAGACACACGAACTAAAGGCTTTTAATTTTTAAAAACAATTTAAAGGGCACACTTTTTTGAGTTTAAAAAAATATCAAAAATGTCTTTATTTAAAAAAAAAATAATAATAATGAATGAATGATTTTTACGAAATTAAAAAATTATACATATATTTTATGAAATGAAAATTTTTTTATGTCAAAAAAAAAAAAATGTAAATATAAGTAACACACTTATTAAAAGTTATATACTAAATTACTAAAAATTTATTGTATGGTGATCTTCTTTCCGGAGGGAGCAGTCTTGGGAAGTTTCAATTCAAGAAGACCATTCTCAAATTTGGCCGTAATATCATCTGCTTTTACATTCGGAGGTAATGCGATACTACGAGAGAAGGAACCATAGGAACGTTCTTGAATATGAGTACTTCCTTTTTCATACTTTTTATCTTTTTTTGTTTCACCAGAAATTGTAAGAGTGTTGTCTCGAACATCAACGTTAATTTGATCTTTATTCAATCCCTACAAAATTATAATGTTAAAAAAAGACGAAAGAATTTTGTATAAAAAGTGAGTTTAAATACATACTGGTAATTCCGTATTGAAAAGAAATTCATCATCAGTTTCGTGAACGTCCATTAACGGGACGAAGGTATTATTTACACGGTTAGAACGAGTACCACCACGTCTAGTTACGTTCAAATCTTTAATGAAATCATCGAAAATACGGTTAACGTCGCTTTCTAAATTCCAATTGTAAAGTGCCATTTTGTGTTTTTTTTTTTTATTTGATGTTTTGTTTGAATGCTTTGTGAAGGGTTTTTCTTTTTTTTTTGATTTATTCTGAAGAAATTGGTGTTTTTTTGTTGTTTATTCTGATGAAATTGTTTTCCTGAGAGAACGTCGAACTCGGGATGTATTTATACTTCCAAGAGGTTTTTTTTGCTAGACATTTCTAGTTCTCTCGTGAAATTTTTTAGTAATTTTATTAGATAATATAGTTAACTTTTTTACCAAAGGTAAAAATATTTTAGCTCGAATTTTGTATTTCTGGAAATTTCACGTAATTTCTATCACGTGACATATCACGTGAAAATAAAATTCACGAAGGTTCTGGTACATTCACAGTGTAGTACATGCACTTTTTTAACCAAATAAAATAAAATTAAATTGCTGTTTAATTTATTCTAATTAATAAAACTTTGATGCATTTATCATATAAACTTGATGTAAAGTTAATTTGGTTAATTTCATACTACTTCGAAAGTAAGCAATCCCGAAATTAGAAACACTGGCCAGAATTATAGTATCTTGACCAGCATTATAGTAATTATGTGTTGCTTATTTTCGGAACTCGATGGCTCGAGAACATGTGATCGATAATGCTGGTTACACACCGTTAAAATGAGGAAAATCAAATGACCGTGAACTCCAGTGCGAAATCACAGTTAATTTTGGCCTGCACTATGATTTTGTTCAAGTTACTTTTCGAGTCAAAAAAATTCTTGGCTCGTTTTGTACTCGAGTTCAAATTCTATCTAAGCTTAAACTATAAAAAATAAAAGGTTTTTTGTAAAATTTTTTAATGAAAATCACTAATGACCTTTTAGGGTTTAACGCTTGTTTTTCAAACTTGAGTTCCTTTTATAATAAATATAATTGAGAATATTTCAGTTGAGACGCCTGAATTAAATACACCGGTCAAATCTGGTTCTAAAAGACGGTCCTTCAATCAGAATTTGATCGAATCGATCATAACTGGTCTTATGAGTCAGGTCAATAATATAAACTAAGAAAGGATTTAACGAAGATAGAATATGTTCTATTTGTTATCTATTGCCGTGATTTTTTATTGATGACAATTATGTCAATCATATTTCAAAAATTTTATAAATCACAATTGAGGAGATAATCAAAAATACATATTTATAATTTTATTACAATTAATTTTAATTAATTTTCAATATTGCAAACATCACGGCATCCAGTATTTATGATGCTTGGAAATATTCCTTTAGCACGCAGAAATAAAACAGATGCCAAAATTTTACTTGGCTATATCCCCAGTATTGAATATTGTTAGTGCTCCGAACGAGTCGCTTTGTATAAACATTTATACTGTATTTAGGAATATTTGTTATTGACAAAATTCAAATTATGTATATATTCTTTGTCGTTGCAAGATAGGATATATTCATTAAATAATTTTTTTAGCTAAGAAGACGGTATACTTTTTATCGATACATTTACGATACGAAGAAATGTTTGTAAGCGTTTAATTAACCCTTTCATCTATCGGTATCACTTAATCAATATTAATAAATTCTAGTCAAAATCCATTAAATTTTTACCATTAAATAATATTCATCCACTTAAAATTAATTAGTTCTTATAAAAATTATTCCGTATATTAAAAGAAATCAAAAATAACTATACATTATTATTTCATTCATATTTGTCGTTACAAAGCACGTTAATTTATAAATTACTTAAAAAATGATAATTCTAAAATGATTAAAGCCTAAGCAATTTTACATCATATATTATCGGTTTACTAGACTGGAATTCTGGACATGGTGACACACCCGCGGCATAAGTCGAATGATTCAATGATCTCGCATGATTTACTTACCATACCAAATTACATTTTGGACGTTTCCGCTCTCTATAATATTATAATATAAACTTTCAGTTAGTATAAGCGAAAATATTTTAATCATTTTTCAAAAACTAATAAAAATATTCCGTCAACGGTAATTTCTAAGTCAGCCTAGTTATAATTTTTTATTTAATATTTTCAAGCTCAACTACTTTTATCTCGAATCTCGAGTATTAAAACAAATTTAGATTACAGATTATTTGGTAAACAAAACGTAAATATCTGTTATTTGTTCAGTCGATTAAAAATATGTGGGATTTTAATGACCGATATTTTATGGAACATCTAATTAATAACATTAATTCCTATTGGTCGCCGTAATGACCAAAAAATAACTTGTTAATTAGATAGTTGATATCGGTTTTGACCGATATGTCTCCAAATAAATAACTGATAATACTACCTTAATTATAACCCTAATTTTAATATAATGATATTTTTTGGTATAAACCAGTGCAACGATAATCGAATGTATAAATATAAATTCCTAGTGTTTTTTTTTTTTTTAATAAAGGCGATTTAACCTATTACTGTTAATAATATCCGTTCTTGATAAGATAATATGACAAATATTTATTATAAAATAATCATTGTTACAATTAAATTGAAAATTTTTAAAATAATAAAGACAAAAGAAATAAATATAAAAATAAGAAAAATTATAAAATAAAATCTGTATATTCAATTCATACTTCATCATCTTAAAAAATAAGAAATATAATAATACTATTAGTATCATTTTTAATAAATTAAATAAAAAATTACGTTCAGTTTATAATATTTACCACTTAATTCCAACATTTGAGAGCTGCGAACTAATAAAACAAATAAAATATTAATAATTTATATAATAAATAAAATAAATAAGAAGTTAAATAGAAAATTATTTTATTACTTTCATCATTATTAATATAAGAAGTAATAATTGACGAATTAACAGGCCTTGGTAAAGGATTGTCAAATGTTAATTCTCTACTTGTATATACAGCATCAGGATCCGTTTCAAATGAAGTTGAAATGTTTGGTATTTCTTCGTTAGCTTTTTCAAATTCTTCTTTAAGTACTTCTTTTATATTATCATACTTTTCAAACTCACGACCATAATATAACCTATTAGTACTCATTGAATAACGCCAAATATTAATTATATCAAATAATTCTTGAGTTGTTGGTCTTTCATTTGGATTAGCATTCATACATTTATAAGCTAATTTTTTATAAAATTCAGGAGTTCCTCTTCCAAACTCTGGCCTAAGTCCATCAAATATGGCTAACGTTAAATTAAAATCATGTCTTTTATTGTGAAAAGGTGGTTTTCCGGAGGATAATTCAGCCATAATTACGCCAAAACTGTAAACATCGGCAGATGTTGTAAATGGTTCTTTGTTCAAGACTTCTGGAGCAATATATGGCAATACTCCATATACTTTATTATCTATGTTCTGTTCGTTTGCTGGTCCACATAATCCAAAGTCTGAAATAGAAGCCTTAGGAAGTCGTATCCCACATTCATTATATTGTAGGACATTTCCACTATGTAAATCTTTATGAAAATATCCTAAATCATGTACACAGCCCAACCTAAGTATCATAAAAAGTAATATTTCAACTTTATCTTTCCATAAAATATTATTAAAATTATTTGAAAGATGTTGTTTCAAACTTCCATATTCGGCATATTGCATAATCATCATAAAATCATTAGTTTCCGGGTCTTTTGTTAATCCAAAAAAACGTAAACCAACAATTTTATATAAATTCCAAAATAAAAAAAGCTATAATTGTAATAAGTTTTGTAAAAATAACTTTAATTATTGTTTAATATTAGGAATCATTGAAGTATTAAATAGATTAGTATAGTATAAAAACGTACTTCGGTTATATATCTATCTGATATATTCCGTGATCCATTTAACTTTTTCAAAGCGACCTTAAAAGTTCCACCATGATAAAATATTAATGGTCTAACAGTAAGCCATGTTGCAGAATATACTTCGGAAAATCCACCTTGACCAATTTTTTCTATATCTATAAATTTATCAAATGGTACCCATTCAAGATACACATCCAATGATGCTTTATACATTGTATCTTTTATACACTTATCGATAATCGGATTTCCACTGGTCCATCCTTGCATTAATCTTTGTGGATCACATTCTCTACACCATAATTCTTCATAATAAACTTTATTACAATACGGACAATTTAAATTATTAATTTCGGTTCCCATTGGTTTATTTTTAAAATTTGTTTTACTTACAAAAAAAAAAAAGAAAAAATGAAAATTTTTTTACTGCATTTTATATAAAAAAGAAATTTTTTTTTTTTACCGTATTTTTTTTTTTTTTTTTTTTTTAAAAAAAAAAAAAAAAATTTTTTTTTTTTTTTTTTTTTAAAAAAATTTTTTTTTTTTTTTTTTTTTTTTTTTTTTTTTTTACTTTTTTTTTTTTTTTTTTTTTTTTTAAAAAAAAAAAAAAAATAAATTTATTCAACGATGTTTAACCAAAAATAGATGTTACTTTTTTTTTCGGACCATATTTTTCCGATTCATCGATAATTTTGTACTTATATTGCCTTTTTTGTAGATCTGCTTTTGTATGAAAAGAGTGATTATTATTGTTTAATTACTTAAAAAGGTATAAACCAAGAGAAATTTAGTTAAAATTATCGCACGGCCCTATAGGATCATGCTGACCGATACTTTCATTATCGATATCAATAGTTTATTTGCGTACAATATCGAATATTGATAGTTTATTTGAGAATGATCTGCATTAGCCGTGCGATAATATAGATATTTTACGATATTGTACGTAGGGATGGTAAAAAACGTTTTAAAACAATTTTGGCGTTTCAAAACATGTTTTAAACGTGTTTTAAAACATTAAGCACTTTACTAGCCTTTACGACGTAATACATATTTGAGATAAAAATTTAAGCACTTTATTATATAATATAGTATAGTCGGACCGACCTTGTTGGGAATATAGCTTAGTGATACTAGTGATTCGTTAAATAAAATGTGCGCTAACTCTTAAAAAAAAAAAAATTTTATAATATATTAATTTTAAATCTTCTAATCGATCAATTAAATCAATAACTAATGTCATTTCCACAATAATTACACACTTTTGACGAGGTGGTTTTCGTAACTTTTCAAAGTGCTTACAGACGTCTTCCTCCACGATTAAAACTAAAAAAAAGTTTTAAAACTGATTTAAATTGTCTTAAATAATCTTGATTTAAATCACGTGCATCCATAAATTATTTATATTGGTTAACGTCACCGCGATATTTATAAACTTGACCCCTTTTTTAGATATCCCTTATTTCTGTCAAAGTATATTTAGATTCCTCAAACTTTTATTGGGCATGTTATTGAAACGTTATTAAGAAATTAATCCTATAAAACAAACCATCAAGAAATCCAAATATAATATATATAGTTTATGTTTTAACATATAGTAAATATAATATAATAACAAGAGATAAACTATAAAAAAATAATCTGTCAGTATCTATTATTTATAATTATAAAAAATTAAAATAATATTAATAGTAACTCTTAATTGTATTAGTTGGAACGATTTCCAAAAAAAAAAAAAAATTTTAAAATATTATACTACATATATTTTAATTAGAATTTCTTTTTATAGAAACTGCAATTGTCTCTAATATGAACCAACAATAAATTTGGTTGACACTTGTCAATAGTAGTATTTGATCTAAATAAAACTTTAAATATTGAAAAAATATTATAAATCTCAGCTCTGAATTTTGACTTGATATTAGTATATTCTTATTACGAAATTTGCCCTATAAAAATTTTATACGTTATTTCTGTAAAAATTTAATAAAATTACTTTACAGAAATCTCGTATTTTAAATATCAAAATGATATTGAATAATATCTTAATGATATCGAAATTATATCGTAGTGATATCATTAATGATATCGTTAAGATCATCTTAACGACCTTGTTTTGATATTTATCAAAACAATGTCGTTACAATATTACATTTATATCGTAACGATAAGTGATATCGTGATGATATTGTAATAAAAAAGTTTAATATCGTTTTGATATTGTTACAATACCAAAATGGGGTCGTTAAGATGATCTTAACGATATTGTTTGAAATTTTAGGGTTTCAGTAAAGAGATAGTCTTTCCCGGATCCATTCACGCGATATAAGGTTAATTCAGGAAATATGAAAAAAGATGGAGTATAAAAAACGGATCAACTTTTTTATAGGGTAGTACAAGAACAAGCAAATACTCCTATTATACAAAACATACAAGCATATTATACAAGTCACAGACTTACTTCAAGAAATACTGAGTGTATTGGAATGTATAGTTAAAGATTAATAATTATGTTATTTATCTTTATTTGTTGGATTATTTACTGATTATTACATAGAAAATATCTAAATTATACATACAGAATTTTTACAGCAAGAATTGACTTCATTTTTTTTTTTTAATTTAAAATTTTTCGACTCATTCGCATTTTTGGTCCGTAGATCTGCATAAATAATGTGATTTCAATTAGTAAACTAAATAGAATAATTGTATTAAAAATTTAGCATAACTTACTCTGTTAGGTCTATAATTTCTACTGAATTATTATCAATATCTAGTAATCGAGATGTATAAATAGCTTGTGAATGAGTATTTGATTGAATAACTTCAATTGATAAAGGATTTTCTTTTCTAAATTCTTCGGCTTCATTCAATTGCCTTCCAATTTCATTATGTTGCTGTTGTTCGGAATCATTAAATAACCCCACTAATTCAATTATTTCATTTATTTTTGGTCTATTATCTGGATTCGAATCCCAACATCTCTTCATTAAATCAATATAACATTTTGGGGCTTCTGGTTCATTTATTTCGGGTCTATGTCCTTCGCATACCATATTGCTAAAACTTGATCATGTGGCCAATCGTAAAAAGGTTGTTTTCCAGTGGCTATAAAATACATTATCTGCTGCTTGAGTATATTTCTTTCCTCTTAATACTTCAGGTGCTATATAAGGCATAACTCCATAAACTTTTGTTTCATTCACACATAATCCTATATCTAAAATATATGGTCAATATTCATTCTTAATTAATATATTTCCAGTATGAAAAATCACTTTTTTGATAAAATTTTACCTCTAATAGTATTCCATAATGAAAGTATTGTACCGTATATTTCATTACTAGGATTATCTTCGGGTTGTGCCCTTCCTAAATCTGTAATTTGATAATTTTTATTAGGATTTTATAAAAAATCGCCATAGCGATGTGTCGCAAGTGTCACGTGACTTCACATATATGAATAATTTGTCACCCAGCATCACACCCTCTAGTTTTCCATTTTTATTATTTATTCTGGGAACAGAATTTTCAGTGCAAAAAATCCTATTTGTCACACACTATACATCACATGATTAATTTCGGCCAAATTTTATAACGCTGGCCAAAATATCCTTTTTTGGCCTTTAAGGTAACGTTACACAATCCAAAAAAGGCAATTTTATTTTTTAGCAAAATTCAAGTTTTCGTTACACAAAACTTCCAAAAATGGAAATTATTTGACGATCTTTTAATTCCGGCCGGAATTATAAAATCACGTGACACTGGCGATGCATCGCCATGGCGATAAAAAACAAAACCCTTTTTATTATTAGGATTCTCTTGATGTAGTATATTTCCACTATGTAAATCCCCATGTGTATAATCTGCGTCATGAATTCTTTTAACTCTAAATAAAAAATTTAATAATTTAATTTAATATAAATGTAGAGTGTATAATAATTTAAGAGTATTGCTAAATATCCGCTGGTGATTGTCACCTTACCAGAATTAGGATAGAGTTTTGGGCAGAATTAAAAATGTCATGAAACTCCGCCCGCTAATGCTGGTGCGGTTATGATCACCGCGCGGTGATTTTTGACATCTTCATAATAGCTTTGAATCAACTCAAACAGATTAATTCATTAAAACATAATTACGTCCAGGATTAAATATTAGTAAGATTTGAAATTAATCTGAATGAAAGGGTTAATACTGGCTCAAATTATGTTTAATGGTTATCTGGTTAACAAACTGATTTATTTTAAATATACAGTATATTTACCCAATTGATATTTGATATAACATTTCAACCTTTTTTTTCCATGTAATCTTGACATAATTAGTTTGTAAATATTCATGTAAATTCTCCTTTGCATATTGTAGCACTAACATATAATCTTTGGTTTTTGGATCCATTGTAATACCGTAACACCTATTAATACATCCGCAGCCACAGCAATTGCAATGTGATTTTAACTAATAATAAATAATTTTTAATAATTATAATAAATTCCCAAAAATCATTTCCAAAAAAAAAATTTTAGAGAAAAAAAAAAAAAGCTGCAACAGTACATACTTCATTCCAAAAATATGCATCAAAATCTTTTGAGTCCAAGAATTTCTTTATAGCAACAGTTTTATCTAACCAAATACCTCGGTATATAATGCAAAAATGACCTTTTGCTTTTACTTTTAAACATTTTATTTGAGAAAATGGGATCCATATTATTAGTGTTTTTGAATGGAAAAATGTGATAATAATATAATAAATCAAGATTACAATTAAAATAATTCTTCTCATTTTAATTGAATGATTTTTTTTACAATTATTTTTATTGTTATTACTAAGAAATATTGATAAAAATCCATGACTCTTATGTGTTGTATTTATAAGTTTTCCTCTAATGATTGCTGTCTAGTTATTTTTTCATAAATTCAATTATTTAATTCCGAAGAGTTGTACGGCATCCATTGAATTTTTATGAAAATCTCTCTTAGTGATGAAAGTGTTTCTTTGTATATTTGCCAAAGAAAGAAAGTAGTACGATCTTGGATAATTTATGATGCATATGTTGATCATCGTTCGATACTTGTGTGTTAATGTGCATCATACATTTTTCCGAAACCAACCGCTCTTTGAGAACCATATAAGTATGTTAAAGAGGTTTATCATTTTATTATGTAATCATCAATATCCAAATTATGCAGACCATGACATATTGTTATGACGTAACAATGCATAATTTTGTACTTACTCACGGTTACTACGGTTATGCAGATGGTAGATCATGACATTTGTTATGACGTAACAAATCTTATTTTTTTTATAGAACTTTCTGAAAATATGAAGCGTAGTGCAATTATTTACGTGGACAATCGAGCCGCACTATTGCTAAAAATTTGGGGTGGGAAATGCCCTATAAAACATTTTTATCCGAATATTTCCATTATTTCTCCGTGTCTTCTATAAAAATTCCGTGAAAATGATACATTCCCGTTAGCGAGATGAAAATTTCCATGATTTAAGGCTATTAATTCCATGAAAATGATACATTCACGGAAAAACATGGAAAGATAAAACACTCAGATTTTTTACAGGGATGATATAATAAAACGTTTTCATGAAACTCATTCTTTAACACAAAAAAAAAAAAAAAAAAGAACTGGTCGTCCATCATTTCTTAATTCCTCAGCTCAAAGATTATGATGGTGAAACTCGTCGGCTTTATTCAAGAAAACTTTTGACCGTATGGACATCCCGTACAAAACAGCCTATTTCTGTTATAACTATGCGACGTAATCTTAAAAAAGTTGGACCTACTGATTGTAAATACATATCATGGTCTTCATCTATTTTTAAGAAAATTTTGGTATTAGATGTTTCTTGAGGTTCAATGACTATTGGTTCAAATTCATCATCATTTGAAGGTAGAAATTTCATTTAAAGGTATCTAATATGCCTTATAAAGTACTGACTATTCATACATTTGTTTGTGAATCAGTTTTGTGACATATTTTTCGATTATCTTATCAACTTCTGGAAAAAGATTGCTTGCAATAAAGGGTAGTACATAAATTAAAGTAGAAGTTTTTCAAATAGAGTATTGATATGATTGTTGATATTTCTGTTTCAAGATGTTGTTCTATAATTAAACTTGAAACAAATAAAATGAAGATTGTACTGCTTTCTGAATAAGCACATTTTCTGATTTAACACGTTGAGTTGACTGTGTACCTGTTGTAAAACAATACAAAATGAAACATTTTACCCACATATGTTTCCTATCCTATTAAATAATGAATTTGTAATTTACCTCTCTCCATTTAGATATTTTGTCAATATTATAACCTCTTCTGTTAAAGACTTTTGAATATACTTGAAATCCACAATGAAATTTTGTTAATTGTACAAAGACACGAACAAAAGTTTTAAGGAATATTTTGGTAAATGTGATAAAGATACTACATATGATGAGATTTGTCAAAAACTACTGATGAAGCCACAAGAATAGCAAGATCAGCGTTGCAACAAATGTTTTGATCGTACACCCGTAGCCTCCAAACATGTTTGTGATAACCGAATATATGATTCCTGCCTGTGCAACTAGTCTATTTTTGTTAAAAATTATTTAATAATATAAATAAACTTAATGGATAATTGTACTTATTTGTTCAGCAGCAGTGCTATCATAAATAATAATATTGTTACCAAAATATTTGCTTAAGATAGAATTATTTAAAATTATTGTTAGGGTTACCCATGGAAATAGTTGAAGATGAACAAGTCACATGATGTAGTGCGCAGAAATCCTATGATTATGGCAGAGTTTATTACAATATGAAACATTTCTTATGATATATTTTAGTTTTATTATTCACTTACATTAAATTTGTATTATTATTGCTTTTGACTCATAAATATTCAATTATAAGTATCAGTTTAATTATTATGACATTAGGAAAATTGCTTTATTAGTTAGCTAGAGAAGTTTCTTGAGATTTATATAGTTGATGAATCATATAGACATATGGAACTTATACAAAATGGTAATAGAAAGGTTTTTACAGATAATTGAAATGAGAAAGGGACAATCAATTGATTAATCATATTAGTATAATAGGATAATATTAATAAGTTCAAACTGTCATGTATGAAATGCAAACATATATAGGGCAATATTTTCTTTTGAATAAAAGTTGTTAACACCTGAGTAGATCTAACAGAGAGTTTAGATTGTGTTATCCGAAGTATTGTTGAATTGATTGTTAGTTTTTTTCGGTAAACTTTTGTGTGTTTTACTTGTTTTACTTTCGTATTTTGTCATTATTTGTTTGATAGATTTATTCTAAAGGGACTCTTACATTATCTACCAGAATTATACATTCATTGTTAATTTTCTATTGGAAATTATTAGTGATATCCCTATATTTTGTTACAAATTATCGAAACACTTATAATCTTATGCTTGACCTTTTTGTCACAACTGATTAATTTGACACCTCCGACGTTAGTTATCACTTTAAACCAAATCAGTGATAACAATATCATTAAATGAAGCCATCATTTACTTTGTTAAGAATATTCTATATATATATATAATTAATTGATGAAAAGAATCATCAATCCAAAAGCTTTACAAACCAAGACGAATCTTCACGAAATTGCCATAAAAAATTTATGGATTCTTTAAATAATAACTTTTACCTAATACATTTCCAGCAGTAATTATTGTAATTATCAAATTGTTATCCCTTTCGTTATAATTTGTGTTATTATTTTGAATCATTCTATTTCCTTCACCATTTAGAAAATTATAATCATTATTACTTTCCATTAGAATATTTCTTTTAAAATAAAGAAAAATGTATTTAAATAAGTATCTCTAAATTGTAACATAACGGTAAATTTTTGTTGACTTTAATTGGAAAGAAAAATGAATATTTAGAAAGTAGTCTAAATAAAGAATGCTTTTTCTATAAGATTTTGGTAAATAAAAAGAGTGTTTTAATTCGGTCATGTAGGTAAATGTGATGTGCATATTATGCAGTATAGCTACTTAAACAAACAAATAAATTTTCAACGTTATCGGGGTGAATAATACACCCTAATTACACATAACTTTTCTCCTTCTTTTCAAATCTAATTTGTAACGTTTTTTTAAAAATTCGTTGCTGTTTTAGCTAAGTTTTAAAGAAACTTGTTCCATCTGCTCACTAACGTTGAGGTGCAGCAACATCGATCAGGATCCTGTAAAAAAGTTAAAAAGAATCGTTATTAATAAAAAACAAATAAATAAAAAAATTAATATATATAATTAAAATAAATCACTTCTTTTCACTCAAATTGCATTGTTCACATTGACTTTCATGAGTTGTGGTAAGTCATCATTTTCCGAATTATATCAACTGTGAAATTTACTGTAATGATGATTTTCATCGATAGTTTCTTTTCAGCCGAAATTATTGTAAATTCCAGCGAATAAATTAAAGCGTCGATATTATGGACTTATGGGACGGGTTCCTTAATGTCAGTGAGGGTGTACGAATGTATGATATTAATGTACGAACTGGCCGAAGTTAACGTTAACGCTATCACGTGCAAGTGCATAACTCCTAATGTACGTTGATATTGTAGGACGCCCTTATTGAGGTAAATTTTTATTTAGGCCGGATTTACAATAATGCAATAAATTCTGGCTGCCACATTCTAAAAAAGGAAAGATCTACGCATTTGTTTCTACCATGTGATAGAATTTTCGTGAAGTTTCCATGAAATTTATGCTAGAAATTGCTAGCGAAATTTCTTTGAAATATAAATATATCCTGAATCCAGGATTTCAAGACACAAATTTTATCAAAGATTTCAAAAAATAACACCAGAAAAAAAAATCTTTTAAAAAACCAACTTTCAAATTTAAATAGTACAAAATGTCTCTCTACCAAAGCAATGTTAATCATATCTTCGATGATTTTATTAAAGATTTGAACGTAGCTAGACGTGGTGGTACTCGTTCTGGTCGTGGAAATAATACTTATTTTGCTCCTTTAATAGACGTTCACGAAAATGATAAAGAATTTCTCGTCAATGCAGAATTACCAGTATGTTTATTTTTCAAACTTTCTTACGTCGTTTTAATTTCTTATATCTGCTATATTAACATTATAATTTTGTAGGGGTTGAATAAAGATCAAATTAACATTGATGTTCGTGACAACGCTCTTATAATTTCTGGGGAAACCAAAAAAGACCAAAAATATGAAAAAGGAAAAACTCTTATTCAAGAACGTTCCTATGGTTCTTTCACTCGTAGTATTTCATTACCACCAAATGTAAAAGCAGAAGATATCACGGCTAAATTCGAGAATGGACTTCTCGAATTGAAACTTCCAAAGAGTGCTCCTACTGGAAAGAAAATTACTATTGAATAATTTTCATATATTTTTAAAACACCTTCTTTTAGCTTTTAAATAATTTTCTTTTCTGTATACAGTATATTAGTTTTAAAAAATATTCATACTTTTTAATAGTTATATAAATAAAAGGCTTTGAATTTTCTTAATTAAAAATCATTGGTTCAATATTGTACTCTTTTGAAGATTTTAATAAGCGTTTATGGTATTAAACTTCTTAAAGTACTCTTTTTTAATCTATCTACTAATTCTTTTTAACCAAATAAAGTATCGTTATTCTGCCACATTAATCGTTTTCCTTTGTTTCCTTTGTTATCTCAATGAGTATTAAGTCGTATATATAGTTCTTATAAAATAATTGCAAAAGGTTATGCTAATAACGGCACAGTGACGTTCGAAACCCAACCAGGATAGCTTGTATATTCTTATAACTTCTGAAATATATTTTAATCGTACTATAACGAAAATTCTGTTGTTTTCGTATAATAGCCGTGTTTAATTATATTATCTGACGTTGAACGGTTTTTTCGATTAGAAATATCGAGAACAAGAGTATAGTGACGGTTGTGACGCCGTCCATTACTAGTGTAGCATCGAACTAGGGATTATGAATATTCTGATTCATCAAGTAAATTTTACTACATAATTTTACCTACAAGTGTGTGCGTTCTTAATGTAGTACAATTACAATCATCGTCATCATCACCATCACCATCACCATCATCATCATCATCCATCATCGTCATCATCATCGCCGTCACCGTCGCCGTCGTTATCACCGTCATTGTTATCATCATCACCATCATCATGATCTAGCATGAGTACATTAATTGCTGGAATCAATAATGATGCGATCGGATATCATAATCTCTGTTAAGAATGACACACCAAAATCACTACTCGGTATTTTCACATTGTAAGTTGGTTTATCTAGCATTTCCAGGATGTTGTAGCACATTACCAATGATTAAGCAATGAATTTGATCGAGTAATGTATAGTAATCCAATTATGAACAATAAAAATAATTAATAGTGGATAATTTGATGGCGAGAATTTTAAAAACTTTTCACCTGTTTTTGAAATTTTGTTATAAACTTAATAATTTTTGCTAATTATGGCAAATATGATAATTTTTTTTAAAAAATAGATACACTAAAGAAAAAACCTTCCAAAACAAGGTGGACAATTTTACAAAAGTTTGGGGTTATAATTAGGAAAAAATCTCAAGATAAAATTCAAGAAATTATATCGGAGTTTCTCATGAAGGAATTCATAAGGTAATTTTATCACGTTTTTAAATGGAATTTTTATATGGGCGAACGCTGGAATCATAACTTTCTATTATTTTCAAGATATTAAATATATAATAGCAAATCAGGTAAGTATTCTTTTTTTTCCTTTTTTATTTATCATGGCAACATTGCATTACAAATGTAAAGGATGTTCTTCCTAAAGTGCAACAATAATTTAGGAAATAGAACTAAATTTTTATGGTAAGTTCAGTAACGGTATTCTTTTTCGAATAGCAGCACAAGTATAAATAACAAATTAAAGCTTTTTTTTAAATAAAAATATTTTTTTTCTTAAACGTGGCGCATGCAAAGAAAGTTGACCAATGTATAAATATTTATGATATGATACAACGTAAACTATTCAAGTTGCTTTCGCTTTATAAATTTGGTGTAAGTTATTAATGTCCTAATTTAAAAGGATAACATATTTATTTAAATATCAGAGTCGCTATCTATCACCTCGCTAAATATCCTGTGGGTTTAATTTTAAAAATATTTCATCTATTCGTTTAACAATTCCAAGCGATTACGTTCAAGTTGGTCCATATATTATTTCTCCAAAATCTTATGTCAATGTTTGACACGTTCATCATGATCTTAAATTTGGAAAAATCCAGAATTTTAAACGGTGAAAAGAGACACCCTTATACTTAGGTTCTTTCAGTGGCGATCCAAGAAATTTAATCAAATCGTATTTTCTTATTAAAAATGTAAAATCGTATAAGATTCTAAATGAACTTTACATATATATATAGTACCGGTCAAAACTTCTCTTTAATAGAATATATATATATATATATATATAATGCCGGTCAAAATTCTTCATAAATGGAACAAAGGGTTATTATATGATACGTAAGTAAGTATTAAAATATAATTGTATTCAAAGTATTTGTACAATTAGAATTTTTTAATAATGAAAAATATGAGTGATATAAAATATCTTCAAATGTAATTATTTTAAGATTGTGTTGTGAAATAATTATTTGTGATATACATTTTTCAAACAATGAAAAATTTTTGAGAATATAAAAATTGTAAAAATGGCATAGTATTCATGACATTTGGAAATTTATGAGAGAAATTGAGTTTTAAATTTTTGATATTGTAAATAAAATTTAAATTTTTGTAAAATTAATTCCATATTTTCATTAAAATCTCTACAATCACTATCTATATCAATTACAACTTCGAAGTGTTCATCGAAAATGAAGGAAATTTACGTTCTTTTGAACAATGATCTATAAACTAAATTTTCTAGCTTCATACGATTATTTTTTATCACTGAAATTTTAGCCCTCTTTTTAATAGAATTACAAATATTTTGTATATTTAAACATTCAATAAAACTTGGTTAATTGAATAATGTATTTGTAGATACTAAATTATTATTAATTCCATATTCACTAAATTTTGTTTTATTATCTTCATTTAAAAAGTGTAAATATATTTCAATAAAACGATAATTTTGTGTAGGGAATTGAAAATGGATCTTCACATAATAATGGAGTTACTAAATGACACCAATATTTATTAATCAAAATACATGAATACAATGTTGAAAAATCATCTAATCATTTTTAAAATGTTGTTGATTCAGGAAGATCAGTGGCAGATTTCCTGAAAATAATTTTGAGCATGTCATGTTGGCGAAAGGCTATCAAAAGGAAAGAAGAAAGGAAAAGGAGTAGCTTTCATTTCAAAAAAGATTCAATTTATCAATTTTATTAATATTTGTTGTTACTAGTCCATGAAAAGCCAACAAGGGAACTAAAAATAACATGTAAATCATTCCTTCCTTATATAATTGGCCTATTAATCTCTTACTATTTACTACAGGAAATAATATCGAAATTATGTAATTTAAAGTCATGATATATTTTCATCATCTCTATATATATTAACCGAAGAATAATCTTTTAATAAATATTTTGAGAATGTTTTAAAAATTCTTTCAAGTCACTCGAGTTGATCTCAATTTTTAAATGAACTGATTTAGAAGAAAGAATTCATACCAAATTTTGTAATATAATTGGAAAATTTTAATGTAACTTAACTATTTAAATATTTGAACCAGCAAAAAGCCCATAGCTAGGGATGGGCGTTAATTAACCATGGTTTATTAATTATAGTAAATTAACCGTTAATTATGTTACTTATAATCAGTTTAAAATGGTTAATTAACCGTTACTTTAAATCAACCAATAAAAATGCAGAATTTAAGTCATGTGATTTTAGTTATAATTTGTTA
>QZLH01000162.1:0-53350 GCA_003833135.1 Oehlia diaphana | reverse complement strand
GGGGGGGGGGGGGGGAGGACGTTAAACTAAAGATTAAATTGGAACGGCCTTATTGCATTTTTCGTAAATCCTTATTTTAATCATCATTTTTTATTCACTTTTTAATGCAAAAAAAAAAAAAAAAAAAAAAAAAAAAAAACATCATTTACTAGGACTTTCTAAGAATTTAGGTCATTAGAAAATTATATCATCATTTGAATAAAATTATTGAATATCCTTTTATTGAAGTAATTATAATATAGAAAAAATAAATTGGCTGATAATAATATAATAAGGTTGTACTATTTAGTAATGATGGTGGAATTCGATTTAATTCATTATATCTTCCTTTATTACCGGCAAATAATTAAAAGAATTTTTCAAAGTTGTTTAAACTGATAGCAATGACGTTAAACGTTGTACCGTGTTAAAATCAAAAACAGAAATAGCACATTTTAGAGGTCTAACATTAATAATGCTGGAATTATTTCATACTGTCTTCGTATATGGATATTTTGCTATAAGTATCGAAAATGTATTTCTTAACAAGACAAAAGAGATTTGTGTAATTAATTATTTATCACAATGCATTATTTCGTAATAAATTTATGTTAATCTATTATTACCTTTAAACAGCAAGTAGGCCAAAAATAATCCGTCGTTCCCTTTTAAATTAATATTAATAAACGTAAGAGCGATACTAATGAAGCATACTATTGTATTGTGGGAATATTTACGTCATGTTTTGCCAGATTAACGATACAAATATTTTTTTTTTTAAATCTGAAATTCATGAAATATTTTTCTTTTTTTTTTATGCGTGGAAAAATGGAAATTGTTTATAAATTAATAAATATAAGTAAATTAACATATACAGTATATTCATTATTCACGAGGCGAGTAATAACATTTAGCTAAAGTTAACAAACTTTCACTCAACTCTAGCTGCTGGAAAATTTAACTCTGACTAAAATTGGGATAACTATTTTTGCTCAATTAAACTCTTACCTGGATGTATAAGGATTTTATCTTCTTTTTTTTCGTCTTTTTTTTTTAAGTCTTTCTTCACTTTGTCTAGGTCTTTTCTTTATTAGGACTTCCCTATAGTGATTTATGGGTTTATGACTGGGACGGATAATGAAAATAGGAAATAAAAAACTAAATAATTGATTTTGGAGTTTTAGATAGGTATCATTACACTATACGACAGAAATCATTGTATCTGCTTATGTAAAATAAATAAATTAATAAAATACAAAAAAAAAAATGATTTTTTAAACTTATTATCATTTCATTACTATTGTTTATTATTTAAATTTTGGCTACAACCAGTATTAATGATTAGTGATCATAAATAAATTAGGCTTTTAATTAGTCCAACATTCAGTGCTATTAATAACTGCCTTTTATGCGCAAATAATAATTTGTTATACTAAAGTTAATGTTATTAAAAATATCTGGAAATATTTTCAAAAAGGTTAAGTAATTATCATTTGTTATAGATTCTCAAAATATTTAACCATTTCATAAGTCAACCAAAAAGTTTATTCTCCTCTAGGTTCTCGTTTTACTATCAATGCAAAAAAAAATTGAGAGACAAAGAAAAATAAAATACAAGAAAATGTACGTTTTCTATAATATAATTGTTTTTCAGAGATAAAAGGTTGGTATAAGAAGGAATAACTTTTAATGATAATTTTTTTTTTATATTCTATTAAAATGAAAGAAGTACATCCGAAAGGAAAAAACAATTTTTACATATCAATTCTTTACATTTTAGTTTTATTGTATGTTTCGATGGCAAAGGAATAAAATGATTTTTTACACTGATTACGTATTTAATCTAGAAAAGTTAGTTATTATATAATATTAACTAGGTACCATTTTAATTATTATAAAAAACGAGATAAATATAATAAAAATCAGCTAATTCAAAATTTTTTCTACTTATGTATTTAATATAAAAACAATAGAATAACCAATTGCAATGGAATAAATAATTTTTCGACGAAATGTCCATTCGGCGAAATGCCATTCGATAAAATGACTTGGGTGAAATAGAATTCGATGAAATGGGGTTTCGGTGAAATGGTATTTTGGCGAAACGTCCTTTCGGTAAAATATCCCTTTGGTGAAATATCCCTTCAGCGAAATGGCTTCTGCGAAATGGGTTTCGGCGAAATGTACCGTAACCATTTAAATTACTTATTCAAATATATCATCATACGATTTTTCACCTAAGCCTATATTACTCTGGTAAATGGCTTGTACGATGTCAAGTATAAAACATGACGTCAAAGAATATAAATATTCGCTCTGATCAATTTTTGCCTAGATCTTATATAATTTCTAATAGTTTTTTCATGACATGATATCGCAAATTTTCTATTTAATTTCTTGATTATGGACACATAATCATCTATTGTTGCTTTAAACATTCCTAAGCGCCATGTTATCTTTGTAACAAATTTATTTATAACCATACACTATTTAAGATGTGATTACACGTAACTGCATTAATGAATTTCTTTTTAGAGAAAGCCCATCCTATATAATTAATAATTGTAAATACTAAACTAAATATTGAAATTTTGAAATCTTACGAAACTTCATTCGAGTATATCTATTAAGTTATCCATTTATTATATATATATATTTTTTTATAAAGATATTAAAATAGAATATGAAATTAAGAAGGTCACAAAATCTCCCCCAGATTTTATCATACCAAATTTGGCTAACTTCATTAACAAACTTTTTGAAACGAAAAAAAAAAATGTTTACATGAATTAACTTTCGCGTTTGTTTATGTATATTTATGTTTTATATCAAAAAAAATCAGCGTAAGATAATAATGTGTTACAATTTGAATTTAGAATTGTGAAACAGAAATCACATTTGTTAAATTTTATAAATCCTTAATTTAGGCCGATTCTGTAGATTGGCAAATATTTGCTGATACATTACACCAGAGAAAAATTATTGTGATCAAAATTGAATTGGGTTTTTAATCATTGTAAAAGCAAAAAAAAAAAAAAACATTGTATATAATATACATTCTATTTTTGATAGAGATTCTCATAATTAATTGAATAATATAAATGAAAAGAAATTTTAATTGAAAAACATATAAATGAATGCGTAATTAAGAAATTCAAAGAGTTACTTTAATTAATTACTGATTTATCATAATGTCTCTTTATTTTTTTAAAAAAAGATACCTTACCTTGAATTATATATGATGTTTAGATATTATAAAAAAAAATTATTTTTTCAATACTATTTATGTTATTTATGAGTTAATAACGGGATTATGGAATTTACGTTAATTATTATGCTGGTAAATAATTTGTTGTAAAAGTTATAAATAAAAAAAAACTAAAAAAAAATATTAAATTTGTGATTGTTATACTTCTTGTAATTGAATAATGTGGTGATTTTCATGATGGTAATATTTTAATGTCAGATAATTACAATGAGATATTTATTGATTTAGGATTATGCAAACCTGTGAGCGATTTACACACTTTGATGATAATAAAATTTATGGAGTTTTGCCTTATATGGCACCTGAAATATTAAGAAATAAACCCTATACTCCAGAAAGTGATATTTATAGTTTTTCCATCAGGCATAAAGATAAAGCACATGATCATCACCTTATATTAAGTGTTGTGAAGGGAAACGTCCTAAATTATGAAAAATACTCCAAAATGTTATATAGTTTTAATGAAAAAATGTTAGGATTTAAATCCTTCCAATAGACCGACCATAATAATGCTTGAAAATATTTTATCTGAATTAATTAGATGTATTAATGAATATTATGAGGTAAACAGGCTAGGGATGGAAACTATAAATATCTAGTATTTGATATTGATAATCAATTAAAAAATGATATGTTAGAATTTGTAAAAGCAAACAAAGCTTTAGTACAGGAACAAGCAAATACTTCTATTATACAATCTCATCCACAAGCATGTTACACAAGTCGCAATGTAGCTAAAGAAATAGAAAAGTCTAAGAATGTTAGTGAAAGCTTTATTCAAGAATATTCTGATTTGGTGGAATGTATAGTTAAAATTTAAAAATCAATTTGTTATTCATTCTTTTATTTGTTGAATTATTCACCAGTTATTATACAGAAAATATTTATATTATATATTTTACAGTATTTATGGTAAAGTAATAAGAATTAAGCATTATTAATACAAATATATTAATTATTTAAATAATGTTTATTTTTCATTTACAATTTTTAATAAAATTGAAGTTTAACTATCAAATATGTATTTTAAAATTTTACTGGCTATTATTATTATTATTAGTTCAGTGTATTAAGTAATAATATTATAATTACCGTACAGAATTGAAAATATCATTATACAAATTCTGCTGTACCTGTATAATTTCTATATTGTGCTAAGTTGTATGGTAATATACAGACTTTATCTTTAAAAACTGAATTATAATAATTGCATTATAGCTAAATTTGTAAGCGTGAGTTAAATTTAAAATACATTATAATGCTAACAAAATTATAATCGAATTTGTAATACCGTCCAATTTATATAAATTTGTTCAAATTATATGAACATACAAATTTATATAACAGGATAAGTAAATGCAATGTAATACAAAACAACCCATAATTTTTTCAAAAGAAAAAATAAAGAACGCAAAAATATAATAAGAAGGAAGAGTTTGGAAAAAAGTCTACAAAAGAGCAAAGTAAGAGGCAGGACTGACAGTTTAAGAGATAAAGAGTATATGAAATTACTGATATGCAACAGCAATTAATAAGATTATATGAAGTAAAAAATGAAAGATAAAATTTACAAACTTCAGAATGTCTTAGTAATTTGTTTAATTAAAATAGATCTACCAAATAATCTGATATAGTGACTTCTAAGCTATATTTTGTTTACAGTTGTGATCGTCAGTGTCTACAATGGAAAGAGCAAAATAATATTTATATGAAGGATAAGAAATGTGCTAAAAATATAACAAAGAGAGGAGGAACACAACGCCTCATGCTTCAAACTATTTTAATTCACTAAAAAAATACTAACTCACTTTGTTGACATCACTAGCCGAATTTTTCTTTGAACTTGATTCATTATTCTGTATGTGAAAAGCTATAACACAAGCTTGTTGCCAAGAAAAATTATAATCTAGATTTAATTTCACAATATACTGATGCTACCACAGGTCGAATGAAGGGCTACCGGGCAAATTTCATATAGCTGATAGCCCTATAATATAGTTTCAGTTTTAACCTGAATAGCAGCTGATTGATCTGCCTGATTTGTGACCAGTTCTTGGCGCAGATCAGGTTAAATCACATGACTTTCAGGTAGTGCTATATGAATATCAAAATTTCAGCAATCCGATATTTCTCTTAATCCTTACCGAACTATTTATGATATCAGATGTATACTTACTATATCGAAACCTGATTTCTTATTTATTCATTTATATGTACTATTATTTATTATTTATTTATTTAAACTATAATATATTTATTTTATTATTAACATTCATTAATTTATCCTATTCTATCTATTTACATTATGTTGTTAATGGTTTGGAACATTGTTCCAGTTGGTTTGATTCCAACAAGCAACTTCTAAGTTCTATTATCAGATGTCACGTCTTAGATGATCTTGACATTACTATCATTTCTGATCTACATTACGCGTTTTAATCCAAGAAACATAAAAAATAAAAAAAAAATTGTTAGCTTTGTTTAATAATACCATTATTGCATTAAAAAAAGAACCTATCATAATGTTTCATCCAAAAATCGTTCAAAGCACCTAAAAAAATAGAAGAAATTATGTTAGTACTGTTTCTTAACGTCATTAACATTCACATACCAACCAAAAGAAACTATTACTGGTAAGAAATCTATGTTTTTTATCCACAAAACCTACCGCAAGGAGACATCCAGAAACTATTCTAAAAGCTAAAAACAGAAAAAAGGTGTTATTATAGTTTAATAGTACTATTAGCAGCCACCCGAAAGACTTACCATAAACAATTATCAAAGAATCGTCTAAAAATCAAAAAAGAAAGAAGTAAAAGGTGTTAATATCGCTATTAACACCACCATATAATCACGCAAAGAAACTTATGGCAAATAATCGTCAAAAAGGCATTATTATAAAGTTTAATAACGCCATTAATACCAACCAAAAGACCTAAAGCGAAGGATTATCCAAGAACTATCAAGAATCCTAAAAATAAAAAAAATTAGTGGTGTTAGTATTACTATTAACATTACCACGAGCTCAACCGAAAGTCCTTACCATGAAGAGTTATCCAAGAACTGTCATAACGCCATTAGCAATACCACACTCAACTATATATATATACACTCCATTACCTGCCATTTGTCTAAGAGCTGTTTAAAAACTACCTAAAAACCTAAAAAAGATAAAAAAAATGGCACGATACCGTAGCTGACAATATTGTCATTGTAACTGGGGATTAAAGTAACCATAACGATAAAATAAAAAAAGTCTATAAAAAAAAATATTCTAATTAATTAATCAATTCAAAAAATTAGCTTATTAAACTGGAGTGCAGCGATGATTAGGAGCTGCGGAGCTGCCATTATTTTGCACGTTGTGACGACTTGGGTTAGCGCAGCTGCTCCATTCTCAAAATGAAAGCCCTGACATAATAGTCATTTGACTTGACTTTTCTTCTTTAAACCCCAAAGATGAGGCCTAAAGATTTACAGCTTTATAGCGAAACATGGTTATTCAGGAATCTAATGATATAATTTTTACCTTGTTCTGAATTTTACCGAATATTGCCGATGTCTCTTGACACATAATATTGTGTAATATGATTTGTTTGATCTTTTGATCTTATACTCTGATACTAAAACTCCATTCCATAGGAAAATGTACTCTAATAAATTAAACATTTGTTAAATGCAAAATAATATATTTACAATATATCGCGTCTCACGCGTTATTGCATGATCTCATGTATACATGATATACATGATCAATAATCATGAGTCATTGAGTCATCTAAAAATTTTTTTTACTACTGAAAAATTTACAAACTCCGTGGGAAAAAATCAAAGCGCCTCATGTATAAAAAAATTTTTTTACTTAAAAATCTATTTTGATTTAAACTCCGTGGGAAAATATCTTTTGTATGACTTAATTTTTGGTGATATAAGAATAATATATTTCTAATGTATAAATCGCGTCTCAACTCTCAAAGCATGTTATTATAATGAGTCAATGAGTCATGATGCTGAGATACTCTGACTATAGCAAACTTCGTGGGAAAAAAATCTTTTTGTATAACGTAATTTTTATATAAAATACCTTTCCATTCCACCAGAAAAAATTTTTAAAAAAATCCCATCCTCTTTCTTTTGTCCCGTTCCTGCTCTTCCCACTTCATTTTTATCATTTCCAAGTAATCATAAACTATCTTCTTTTTTATTTCTACACTGTGCAGAAGATATTTTTAAGTTTCTTTTTTAAAAATTATTTTATGTTTATTTTCTCTCTCACGCTTTGGAACAGTATAGAACCTTGCTCTATGTAAACTCGTCCTTAGTATGATTTACAGATGAAAGTAGAAAGAGGTAAGAGACCTGTTCCTTACTGTTAACACATGCGTCATCTCAGGATACCGAATCATTATAATTTAATGGTTAAATTATAATGAGGGTGCCGCAAAATCTTCTCTTTAATGGAGGTTGGAGGAAAGTATGTTAAGTGGGGTGGTTGTATCTGATTGGCGGTCCCTAATAAGGGTGACGTTAAATTCCTTAATTCCTATTCGTTTTCTTGATAGACTATTTATAAATTTCCTTTTGCTAATTAATCGTTACAGTGATCCGTGTTACTCATACATCGGTGCTTTTTTTTTTGTAGATAATTTTCTGATGATCATATGATCATACCTTTTTCACGGTATATTGCTATGTGAAGGTCCTCATATGACTTATAGACGGAAGTAAAGTAAGGTAAGAGACCTGTTCCTTACTGTTAACACACGCGTCATCTCAGGATACCAAATCATTATAATTTAATGGTTAAATTATAATGAGGGTGCCGCAAAATCTTCTCTTACATGGCAGGACCATGATAAGGATCCTCATACGCATATTTTAATGGAGGTTGGAGGAAAGTATGTTAAGTGGGGTGGTTGTATCTGATTGGCGGTCCCTAATAAGGGTGACGTTAAGTTCCTTAATTCCTATTCGTTTTCTTGATAGACTATTTATAAATTTCCCTTTGCTAATTAATCGTTACAGTGATCCGTGTTACTCATACATCGGTGCTTTTTTGTAGATCATATCCCTCTGTTTCTCACAGTATATTGTTATGCGATGGTCCTTACTTTTAGTAAACTTATCCTTTATATTATTTACAGACGGAAGTAAAGCAAGGTAAGAGACCTGTTCCTTTCTGATTGGCGGTCCCTAATAAGGGTGACGTTAAATTCCTTAATTCCTATTCGTTTTCTTGATAGTCTATTTATGAATTTCCTTTTGCTAATTAATCGTTACAGTGACCCGTGGTACTCATGCATCAGTGCCTTTTGATTTTGTAGGTATTTTCCTGATAATCAGCAGAACCCGAGTCAAATTCAATAATTTTACTATACTTTTAATTTTATCTATTACTTCTGAAAGTGTACACTTTCAGCGTTTTAATAAAAGATGTACAGTACGTTAATAAAATAGCTGTTGATTTTGAGCAAAGCAAATATATATATAGTATATATATATTAATTATTAACGTTAATTGTTTTTTTAAAAAAAAACTGTCTAATTAACATACTTGTTTCAATTTCTCATAATAAATTGGATTATTTTATTCCGAAGAACTGCAAATTTCAAATAAATGTTTTAATGGATTCAGAGAATCAATATTAATTACTTTTACAATCGAGAATTATATTTAAAACAAATCAAAGTATGATACGCGGCGCACCATAAATTTTAACTTTTATTTATGAAAATTAATCCTTTCAGAAAGGTTATTCAGAAAGTTATGTCTTCAGTTCTTTCAGAATATTATATTCTCATGTTTTCACCATAGTGGTGAGGTTGTGTTACTGATAGCGGTTAGTATAACATTATAATTATATTTGTATAATGTAATGCTTGATTGAAAAGTTCGTCGATTACAAAAAATCGAGCGTAATAATAATCAGTTTATTTTATTTACCAGATAGTAAAGCGTCAGAACTATATAATTGAAGGGGTCTTGTAGGGTCATGGACATTTGCGCGCATGCTCCTGACAGCGTTTGGTGTCGATATTGGTGTATAAAGTAGCTAGCGCAGGAATGTAAATTTATCGATTACAAAAATTGGGCGTAATAATAACCAGTTTATTTTATTTGCCAGATAGTAAGGTGTCAGAATTAAATAATTGAAGGGTCTTGTTGGGTCATGGACATTTGTGCGCATTCTCCTGGTAGCGTTTGGTACCGATCTTGGTGTATAAAGTAGCGCAGGAGTGTAAAATTTGTCGATTACAAAAAATTGGGCGTAATAATTAATTGTTTATTTTATTTACCAGATAGTAAGGTGTCAGAATTGTATAATGAAAGGGACCTTGTTGAGTCATGAACATTTGCGCGCATGCTTCTGATAGTGATCTTGGTACAGAAGCGTAAAATTCGTCAATTACGAAAAATCGAGCGTAATAATAATCAGTTTATTTTATTTACCAGATAATAAGGCGTCAGAACTATATGATGGAAGGGGTCTACATACGGAATAAAGTATATTTTTTTTCGTGTGCGGAAAAGTATTTTCACTGTAACTTAAATACTGTAAAATAGTTTAAACAAATGATTCCATCAGTATATTCTTTACAATATTCCGACACTAATAGTGAGATGATCGAGTGTGAAAAAACTGTAACTTATGCGGAAATTGAAGATAAGTTCTAATTATAATATCAAACTTATGTTAGGTTCTTCTTGCTATTTAATAACTTCCGGATGGGTAGAATCAGCGTTGACTAAAGTTCATATTCCAATTCTTTATTTACCATGGTGGGATGCTTCTGATCTATTTATCGTATGTGATAAAGTGTTAGAATTTAAACCCGAACGTCAAAGATGGTGTTTACATTGTTATATGATTTACACAGGATGTAGATATTTGTTTAACAACAAATATTATTTTCAGGATTACAAATCAATCTCAGTATAGGAATGTAAAAGAATAACATACATAACTTTTGATACGTAAAGTATTAATAGTAGAAACGTATACATAGAAGAATTACTTATTTCCACAAAATTAAATACTATTAATAACGATCACGTTATTAATTACATAATAATATTTGCTAGGATTATGAAGATTGTAATCCGTTGGATAAGTACAATTATTTTAAATATGACTTAAGAATGCTTTATCAAAACCAATAATGGAATGGATATCATATTCTCAAATTACAAATTGTGAAAAAATAGCTGAAGGAAGGTTTGTATTATTTATAAAGCAATTTGGATAAATGCTAGCTCTCGATATGATGATTTTTTAAGAATTAGAGAAAAAAATAAAACCGTGGCTATAAAAAGGTTTTTAAACTCACAAAATATACCCAAAAAAAATATTTTTTAGATGAGGTAAACTAAGTTTTCATTTCCGATAATATTGCATATTTTTATTGACCTAATTATGTATATACGTTTTTTAGCTAAAATCACTTTGCCAATGTTACAATAAATTTGATCGTGTAATTAGATATTACGGTATTACAAGAGATTCTAGAACGAAAGAATATATGTTAATAATGGGATATGCGTCAGATGATTATTTACACAGTTATTTACAAAAAAAATCTTAAGGATGTTAATTGGAATAAAAAACTTTATATCTTATGGTAAATTTCAGCCGGGTAAGATATAATATATTTTAAATATGGTAATTATTATTCTAGTATAGTTAAAAATTCATTGATTTTTTTTTTTTAGACTTCATACTATTCATGAGAACAATTTTATACATCGTGATTCTCATAGCAGAAATATATTGTTAGAAACTGAACCATTTGAAAAGTGGAAAATCGTAGATTTAGGATTATCACAACCTGCATCTAGTACTTCATTAATAATGAAATATACGGAGTAATATATGGGAACTCACGACGGGATGTAACCTTTTGATAATATTGAGCATGATACGGAACTTGTCTAAAGAATATTGATGGAGAAAGACCTCAAGTTACAGATGATACTCCTGTTTGTTATGCTAATCTAATGAAAAGATGTTGGAATTGTGATCCTTCAGAAAGACCTTCTACAAAAGAAAATTTTGAAACTACTTATGCGTGGACATTTTCACAAGATTGTGAAAATTTCAATCAAGCTGAAGTAAAAAGATTAAAATCAATAGAATTAAAGAAGCTTGGTCCTGAATATACAAGTTGATCGTTGAACTCCTTTATTTCATCTATTAATTTGTCTCTGATAAGTCTACAAGGTGCGTATTATGTATGTTTACTACAGTATCTTTTTAAAAGCATGAAATATTCAATAATAAATAGAAGAATTTATTTTTTTTTTCTAGAATATATCTCGAAATAATACGAGTATGATATAAATAATATTTAGTTTAAGAAAGTATTGGACCAAAATTCCGATATTTCCATAATAATAAAACTCTTTTTTTAAATTAATACCAAATTCTCTTCAAACTTTATTGACTATATTTTTGAAGTAAAAAAAAAAGAAAATATTCAAATAAAAATTTCAAAATCCAATAAACAAAATCAATTTTGATAAATGGAAAGATGCAATTTCATACCTCCATATTTGATATGAATATAATAAAAGTTTCTTTTTACCAGAAGTTAATTCAAATTAATGATTTAATAATTTTTCCTTAAATTACTGATTCGATATACTGTAATAAAATCAGCTATCTCTAATAACTAAAATAATACCGATAGTTGCTGATCGCCTCCCCTAACTCTTTAAGTCGGTTGTAACAGCAGAAAAGCGACCCGCTATAATCTACATGAGATTCATATTACTAGTTTCCAGATCTAATACATAGAAAATTAGAAATCGATCAATGTGATAAATGTGACTCACGATCGATATATCTACATAAGTATTAGTAATGACTCATGAGGATTACTATTTTTTTTTTTATTTTTTTTTTTTAATTTTTTTTTTATCAAGATTAAAGATTTTAGATTATATTTCCTTTATTAAATAAATCTTGTAACTGATTAATGAGATGATATTTTTAGGAGAAATAATTCTGTAGTGATATTACGCAATTTATAAATAAAAAAGTTTTTTTAATTTGATGGTAGTTTGGTACTAGAAAAAATTATTGGGATCAAAATTGAATTGGGTTTTTAATCTTTGGAAAAGCAAAAAAAAACAATTGTATATAATATACATTCTATTTTTGATAGAGATTCTCATAATTAATTTAATAATATAAATGAGAAGAAATTTTGATTGAAAAACATATAAATGAATTTTTAATTATAAAGAAATTCAAAGAGTTACTTCAATTAATTACTGATTTATCATAATGTCTCTTTATTTTTAAAAAATAGATACTTATATATTTAACCCTTTATATACCATCGAATTATATATGATGTTTAGATAAAAAAAAATTATTTTTTCAATACTATTTATGTTATTTGTGAGTATAACGGGATTATGGAATTTACAATAATTATTATGCTGGTGAATAATTTGGTGTAAAAGTTATAAACAATAATTTTGTGATTGTTTAACTTCTTTGTAATTGAACAACATAGGAACAATTTCTACTAGTAAGGAAATATTTTTTTGATCAAATTAGGAAAGGCGTTATGCAGCATCGCTTAAAGAAAAACTTTTTAACCTAGTTTTAAATTGGTTACACTATTTCTCAGCCGGGTTGTAATAGTGATGCAATACAAATTTGACTAATTACTTTTTAGGCAATATCACCAAATTTGTATAACAATCGTAACCATCAATACAATAAACTTGTATCTAAAAAAACTAGATAAAAAAATCAATAATTAGCCTAAATTTATGTTTAACTAAATTTTACGCTAAGCTAAACTAAGAAAAACATACAAATCACATGTTAACAAACTAAAAAAAAAATATGAGAAGAATGAAACAAAATAATAATGTGTAGATTCTTCCTTTTTTGGATAATGCCTGAAGAAAAATAAATGAGTACCAATTTCTTGTTACCTATTTATTCATTGGATCGGGTCAACGGGTTTACTAATAATTATAGTTTCGATATTGAAAATCTAAAGCGTTTCACCAGAGTTTCGCCCAATATAAACCAAAACTATCCAGAAACCCAAATTTGGAAACGTTTTATAGACCACTTAGGCGAAACTAGTTTCCAAATCACTAATCATAATAAAAACAACATACGATTCGTTCCCACATCATCCGATCAGTATATCATAAAAAATATAGTCTGAAAAAATTTTTTTTTTTTTTGTTGCAACTTCTACTTTTATTAAAAAATATTCCTTTTTAGTAGCTTATTTATGAGGCATTATTAAAAAAAAATTTTTTGGTCAATATGGCAACTGAATTTAGAGAATTAGATAAAGATACTAATACAGCAAACGCTAAAAATTGTACTTATTGCAAAATACCCTTTACTGAAAAATTATGGTGCAAAGAATGCATTAATTCTTTGGAATAATTAGCAGAAAATGGTGATAAAGAAGCAATGTATAATTTAGCTGTATGTTATTGGGAAGGAGAAGGAACAGAAAAAAACTTAGAAATGGCTTTTTATTGGTATCAAAAAGCAGCAGAGAAAGATCATGTTGTAGCAATGAATTTTTTAGCCATACGTTATGAAAATGGAGAAGGAACAGAAAAAAATTTAGAAAAAGCATTTTATTGGCATCAAAAAGTAGCAGAATATACTAAATTAAGTTCTGAAGATGAAGTTAAGGTATGTAATAAATGCAAAATACCACATATTGAGTACCCATGGCACCATCAATGCAATAAATGCAAACAACCGTATATTAATTACCAGTGGTGCCAACAATGTAATACAGAACAATTTCAACAAGATTTTTCAAATTGGACTAGTAAAAATGAATTTATTGATAAATTTATTCAAGAAGCACAACTGAATGCTAAAAATAGTTATGAAATATTAGAATGGATACCTTATAATAATTTGTCAAGTATTAGTTATTATGATAAAGGAGGATTTAGTGAAATTCATAAAGCTATCTGGTCAGATGGACCTATTTTTAATTGGGATTTTGATAAACAACAATGGAATAGATAAACAGATTATGAGGTTATTCTTAAAATATTTAAGAATTCATCAAGTTTGAATAGTAATTTTCTTGATGAGGTATGGTATTTATATTAAATAAAAAATTTATTTTCTTTTGCAAATATTTTTTTAATACTTATTATTATTCATATAGTGGAAGTATCATTATAATTGTCAGAAAAAATCATTTTCAAAATTTATTCAATTCTTTGGATTTACCCAAAATCAAATAATTTGAATTATGCAATAGTAATGAGCTATGCAAAAAAAAGGAAGTTTAAGAAAATGTTTATCTGAAATAATTAAATTTAAATGGCAAGACAGATTACAATTATTGAAAAAAATTATATTGGGACTTAAAGTAATTCATGAATCAAATTTAACTCATGGTGATTTTCATGACGGTAATATTTTAATGTCAGATAATCATGAGTTATTTATCATTGACTTAGGATTATGTAAACCTATAAGTGATTTACAAGATTCTGATGTTAATAAAATTTATGGAGTTTTGCCTTATATGGCACCTGAAATATTAAGAAATAAACCCTATACTCCAGAAAGTGATATTTATAGTTTTTCAATGATAATGTGGGAATTTACATCAGGTATTCCTCCATTTAAAGATAAAGCACATGATCATCACCTTATATTGAGTGTTTGTGAAGGGAAACGTCCTAAAATTATTGAAAATACTCCACAATGTTATATAGATTTAATGAAAAAATGTTGGGATTCAAGTCCTTCCAATAGACCAACCATAGCAATACTTGAAAATATTATATCTGAATGGATTAGATGTGTTAATAAATATTATGAATTAAACTGGGATGTAAATTATAGCTATGGAGTACGGAGTACCTAATATTGATAATCAATTAAAAAATGATATGTTAGAATTTGTAAAAGCAAACAAAGCTTTAGTACAAGAACAAGCAAATACTTCTATTATACAATCTCATCATCCACAAGCATGTTACACAAGTCGCAATGTCTCTAAAGAAATAGAAAAGTCTAAGAATGTTAGTGAAAGCTTTATTCAAGAATATTCTGATTTGATGGAATGTATAGTTGAAATTTAAAAATCAATTTGTTATTCATTATTTGTTGAATTATTCACCAGTTATTATACATAAAATATTTATATTATGTAGTATTTATGATAAAGTAATAAGAATTAAGCATTATTAACTACAAGTATATTAATTTTTGCAAATTTAAGTTTAATTTTCAAATCTGTATTTTAAAATTTACTGGCTAGTATTATTATTATTAATTCAGTGTAATTAAGTAACTCTATACTATACAAAATTGAAAATTCAGAATTTGTTGTAAAACATCATCATACTAATGCTGTATAATTTAGTGATTGAAAATGCCCTGGATTATTAAATATTCTGTACCTGTATAATTTCTATATGGTAATATGCAGACTTTATCTTTAAAAACTGAATATTTAATAATTGCAGTATAGCCAAATTTTTAAGCGTGAGCTAAATTTAAATTTTTATAATGTCAACGAAATTATCCCTTAAATGATAGCTATTGTTCTAAATTCCGCGGAATTTTCAGGATTTCTGTAGAGGATTCCATGGAATTTCATTGTATTACAGTTTAGATCGGCACATGAGTAGTGGTAAATCGCAGCCAAATTTAGCTTCAAAACGCTTTAAGGCATAATTCAAATTTGTAATGTAAATTAGTTTTATTAAATATCAAATTAAATAAACACACAAATACATATAATAGGATAAGTAAAATACAATGTAATAAAAAGAAAAATGAACACAAAAATATAAAAAGAAGGAAGAGTTTGGAAAAAAAGCCTATAAAAGAGAAAAGTAAAATACAAGAAGAGGCAGGACTAGCAGTTCAAGAGATAGATAAAGAAATAGCTAAGTATATGAAAATTTCAGATATGCAACAGCAATTGATAAGAAGATTATATAAAGTAAATAATGAAAGATAAATTTTGAGACAAACTTCAAAATACCTTAATTAAAATAGATCTACCGAATAATCTGATATAGCGACTTCTAAGCATTATTTTGTTACTGATCTCTTCTCAAAAACTGACCATGGTCTGTGGCTTGGATGAAAGAAGAGAAAATTTATGAATCTGAACTTAACTATCTAACAGGATTAAACAAGGAACTCAATTGACTATGATACCAAAACGGAAAATTGCCAAATAGGATAAGGAATCCCAGAAAATATGAACGAAAAACAGAGGATTCTACTGCACGTGGAAACAGAGAATCACAGTAGATCCACATCTACCAATTGGTAACACTCTAAAAACAGCATGCTGAGGATGGGGACTTCCGTTCAAAATTATCCCTAAAGTTGACTGCACTTTTTTTGCCAGTTTTTGAATACTAGGTGCAGAAGAATGTCTTGTTAAGAGTGATCCGCTTTCTATTTTTTTTTTTCACTAACGATAATAATTATTAGAGGAGGTGGTTGGTTTCTCTAAAATATTTACAAATGGATTCCATTGTTTACCCATATCCGATTTTTTGCATCCTGCATTTTGACATTTCTTTTTCTCACTTGTTTTTATTTTTTTGTATATATATAAGTCATTGGAGTTCTTTGTGAATATCTTCAGAATTACTGATTGTTTGCTTTCATCTTTCTTTTCTTTCCATTACCACGAAGAAATTATTTGTGATTTTCTAGAATAAACAAAATCAGTTCTTTTAGCAGAAACATAAAAGTAGCCCTGATATTTTTTTTTTAATGATCGAGAATGATGTAATAAATGGACGTGAATAAATTTCAATACAACGATGGAATTAAGGAGTAGTTTTCATTTCAAAAAAGGATTCAATTATCAATTTTAGTAATGTTTGTTGTTACTAGTCCATAAAAAGGCAACAAGGGATCTAAAAATAATACGTAAATCATTCCTTGTATAAATTAGATAATTCAGGCTTACCAATCTCTTAATATTTTATATTATCGGTCGTCGATTTAATAATGACTTGTGCTACGAGAAAATAATATCGAAATTATGTAATTTAAAGTCATGATCAATGATTTACATTGAGATAAACAATACGGAAAATCAATTATTTTTGATAGGAAATTTGACTAATTTGGATTAGCTTTGGGAAAGAACATCATTATGATGTCAATATTTATATTAACTTGAACAATATAGGTTAATAAATTATTATATATTTAATAAATTTAAACAAATTGTGATATAGGCCAATAGAATTTATCTATCGATCAAATTTATTACCATGCATGACATAATATTGATTAAATTATTCCATAGTATGACATATTGTTCTATGACAGGGAGAATGTTACACGTTATATAATACAAATTAATTTATAAATAATTTTCATTTCGTTTGAAATTCCAAAAATGAATATACAATATTTTTTTATTGAATAAAATCTTCTTACCGCTTCACAAAGTACAAGTACAGATTGCAAGTTTTAGAAATATATAAAGTTTTTAATCTAGTAAAGCCTACTAACGGTGATCTTTCATTTCAGCGGTTATACAAATGAATCCCTGGGAATCACTTACTCCAGAATTGCAGAAAATTTATGATGGACTGACTCCAATTTCGCTTACAAACAGCTTACCTTAATATGATTTTAAATGAACGAAATGAAGCAAGAAATAAAGGAAGAAAGGAAGGAGATAAGATTGCTCACAAAAAAGGAGTATGTTTTAGTTTTACCACGAAAATTTTCACTTTAAATAATTTTTAGCTTTTTCGTATTTACTTTTTTTTTTTCACGTAATAAATAGACTTCGATCTTTAACCTATTCGTTGCTATCTCTGTATTGGCTATTGTAAGTGGAATTAATTGGAAGTAACGCAAAAGATAATAATGATGAGAAGAATCTATTTCGTACAATATATCGCAATCCTGATGAATTTACACTGGAAAATGGATATAAGCAATGAATTTTTTTTTACCTGTTTTACATATCAATAGCATCATTTGTTTGTAGTCTACCTTACAGGTTTTTTATCACATTATGTCGTAACAATTGAACCAACCTCAGAAATAGCTTGGTTGGTTCAGGTATATGTATCTCTAATTGGGTCCTAAACAAATTAATCGATTAATTGAACTTGTAGCCATTGTGCAAAAATATGACAATTGCTTTTCTTGCGACCTTACATGGTGATATATAATATATTGAATGACATGTTAATCACAACTTTGTAATAAGAGACGTTTTTATTAATATAACACACTTTATTATATCTAGAAAAATGATACGAAAAAAAAGTTATTTTCTAAGAAATCTTTGACATTCTAGAAAATTAAAATTACACTTTTTCATTAAACAAATAATAAAAGGTGAAAAATAAAGAGTTAATGGTTAAAGAGCGATAAACTAATAATTGAGAATCGCGATCTATTAAAATTAAAAAATTATTTTAAAAAAAAATGAATTTTTAAATGGAAATATTCTCATTGCTTTCTTTCATTATTAACATAACAGATAAGTAGTAATAATTATTGAATCAACAGGTTTTGATAATGAATTTATAAATTAAATTATATCATAAATTTAGTTTACGAATTAACTAATTGATTAAAGACCCACAATACTCCAAGTTCATACATATTCTATCATTCATGCGATATGAACAATTTTTTTTTGTTTACAGGACGGCGTCTATTAAATTCAATTTTTATTTTCTGAAAAATAAAAAATAAAATTTAAAAATATTTTTAACTAACTAAAAGTAGAAATTGCACGGATCACCGCCATGATCAACTGGATAGAAACAGGATATTTTTCTTTTTTTTGATGTGATACGTGAATCCGACGTAAATCAGGTACCGTACAACATACAAAACTGTAACACTTAAATAAAAATTTACGCCCCTTTTAAACCAAATCAATTTTTTTTCTTTTTTAAACATAAAAAAAAAAATGTCTAAATTGAACAGCGATATTCTTTGCTTGATATTCGAAGAATTACGAGATGATGAAAAGACTCTTTATTCATGTCTTTCGATTAATAAAGAAATTTGTGAAATAATTATTCCAATTTTATGGAAAAATCCATGGAAATTCTTAAAGAAAGGAAAAGAGAAATTATTATTAAACGTAATATTTTCACATTTATCAAAAGAATCAAAAAATAATTTAAATCAAAATAATATAATTATAAATTCATATCAAAGACCTTTATTTAATTATATTAATTTTTGTAAACATTTAAATTTAAGTGGAATTCAAAGTATAATTTATAATATTTATGAAGAATCTAAAATTAAAATTATTGAAAATGAAATTATCAATCTTTTTGTTAATGAAAATACAAAATTTACACATCTTTATTTACCTTGTCAAATAAATTTTCAAATACATCTTATTCCTGGAGCTGAAAGTTGTTTATCAGAAATTAAATTCCTTAGATGTAACGCTAGTGTAGAAAATTATATTTTAGATGGATTAACAGAAATATGCAAATCAATTAAAGAATTGGAAGTACTTTTTGAAAAATATAATAATTATGGGATTGTTAATTTAATTAAAAATCAGAAAAATTTATTTAATGTTTGTTTATTTGATTTTTATTATAAACGACATGAATCTTTTAATATTAATATAGAAAATTCTTTAAGTAAACATGCGAATACCATGCAATATTTTAAGACAACTAAACCACCTGTCACAAATCTTCTTTCATCTTTTATTAATTTAAGAGTGTTAGAATTGGAATTAAATGGTGATTATAGGGATTATAATTATTTAAAGAATGTGACCTTACCTTTCTTGCAAGTTTTAAAAACTAGATTTGTTCCAACCAGTATTCTAATAAATTTAATTGAAAATACGAGTGGAAGTCTTATTGATATAAGTATGAAATCGAGTACGAGTAATAATGTAACTAATAATAAAAAAATTATTCGAACTATTTATCAAAAATGTCAAAATCTTATGTATCTTAATCTAGTATTAAGAAATAGTAGTATTTCAGAATTAGAAGAATTATTAATTAGATGTCAATATTTGGATGAATTATTCCTTTTTGATTATGATGGGATTGATTTGAATAATTTATTTAAAATATTAACAAGATCATCACCAACTAATTTATTTAAATTTAAATTTTCTTTTTCTCAAATTGATTTGGATTCTTTGGAATTGTTTTTTGAAAATTGGAAAGGTAGACATCCTATGATATTACAATTTGTGTGTCAAACGGAAGATATAGAAGTTTTGATAGAAAAATATAAATCAGAAGGTGTAATTAAAAATTATAGTAGTGATTTGGTGTTGTAAATCTTAATTAATAATTTTTTTATTCAATGTAATAAATGATTAGGTATTTTATATAAATAAATTTATACTTTATCATCGTCTGTTAAAACAACAAAATCCTTTTATTTTTGGTCATACCAAGAAATCACAGTTTTAACCATAATTTATCAACTGTTAGTCTTTTACTCGAATAATAATGCATTCTATTCTAACCTGAATCTATTAGTACCTATTAGTATATATGGCTAACGCTACTAGTATATAATCCAGTCACGTCGTAATATAAATCATATAGGGATTATGAGTTTAGTCTTACTCATACTCTAACTGTACCTATAAAAAGATTCCAACTTACATGAGTGTAAAATTTAACTTCTTTCACTGGGAGGAAAGATATAAATTTGTGATTATATGGACTTACCGTTTAATGAATACTTCATTTATTAACAAAACAATTACTAAAAGGGTTCAATGGCCAAATCATTCATGTTATGATTTAGTGTAATCAATCATTGTTTAGATAGGTAAATATTGCCTGGATTCTTTTCCTTTCTTTGCGATCATTAAGTTTCCAATGTTCAAGATACCAGCTAATGTAAAAATATTATAATAATCATTATAGAAATATTACCTTTAAAAAAGACCAATTTAAATGACATACTATGTTAAATTTGAATTTTTTACTTCTTTATATTAAACCAAATTGTTTTGCAATAATATTCATATCACATATTTAAATATTTTCAATTGACTTATTTATATCAAAGGCAAATAAAAGAATTACTATGGATGAAAGCAGTATATTGTCATTCTACTGTCATTCTACCGACACTAATACAGACAATCTACAAGAGCAGTATATTGTCATTCTACTGTCATTCTACCGACACTAATACAGACAATCTACAAGAAAGGTGTCAAAATATTATTTATATCAAATGTATCAGGAATATGAAATATATTTTACTGTATTAACAAACTAAATGCATTAACAATGTGAAAAGGAAATTTCTCAATAAACAAAGAACATGCTGATCAAGAGTGTGCGTCTCTGCAAGAAATGCTAACTCGCCTTGACTTACTGATGTTAAATGATATTGTCATTTGACTAATTTCAATGAATTTAAATGATATCTAGATTAGTGTTTCGATCTTGTACAAACCACGGTATCCAGATATCTGAAAAAAAAAATAATAATTATCCGGATAAATATCTGGATAGTAAATATCCAGTTTGTCCCATTATTCGGATAAAAAAAAATTATAAGAAAAATTTTTTAAATCATTTAAATTACTTATTTATTTAAATTATTATTAAACTTACCTCACTAAAATAATATTCGATGATTGGTAGTAATTCAGGCTGTCTGTAATGCAAGCCCGAATTTTGCGAAATTGACATTTTTCAAGACTTAAGAGGCAGCAGTATCCCAGTTACACGAAATTTAGGATTTTTGTAATTTTTCTGCCATTATACGTTTAGCCCAAATTACTGTCGGTCCATGATTTAAGAGATTTTTTTTTTTAATAGATAAGTCGAATTTGATTAACAAAATAGTATATAAACATAACAAACCTGATTAGTAGTTTTATGCCTAACCTTTCATTATTTATAATGTACTTATTGTCAAAATTTCACATTTCTCAAATTTTTCGGCATAATTCAGGAAAAATTCATGGTTGCAGGCCAAAATTTATTTTATTTAAAATTAATTAAGTATCACTAATTTAATTAAAAATATACTATCTTGTTAAGATCAATTGATGAAAAACAATTTCTTATATTTAATCTTATTCGGATTTCGGTTTCTATCCGGATCGAAACACTAATTATTCTAGATGACATAAAAAATTATATCATTTAAAAAATGTCATTTGCAAATGACAAATGATTAAATGACACATATCATGCTATGTAATATTCATAATGTCATTAGTTATATTTAAGAATTTGATGATAATATTGATAATATCTCTGAAAATATTACTAAAAAAATAATTGAAGATTGGATCGATATGGTATAAATCAATTAGATTGTGAAAATTATATAGGTAAATCTGATGAAAGACCATATGACTTTGAAGTAGATGATTATGATATTCATCCAGCAGCAGATACTAGCATGGAAATTACTTGATTTTATTGATGAGCCTTTAGAAGCATCAGTTTACGTTGTTACAATGATAAATTGAGGCTATTGGACAAATAATGCTACATTGTTACAAAATAACTGAAATAATGTTACATACTTATATGTAGTGATATGAATTTATTTAATATTTAATAATCATGTAAACCCATACTAAAGCTAAAATAGATAATGTACAGTACTATCAGATGTATAACACTAAAATGCCGCAGTTTGATAATTCTGGCTGGCATTATAGATCACATGATATAATAATATTATCTCCCCAAAATGACATGCTGCTTTACTGTAGATCATTTGTGTCATTTCTTAACGCTGTAACGGAATTACACCAATTGGACAAAATTATACGCGGAATTAATAAAAAAGGAATGATTTACATGTTCTTTTGTTCATTTGATGTCTTTTTATGGAAAATTGTACAACTATGAAATTCAATAAATTATATTATATTTTTGAAACAAAAACAAAAAGCAACCTCCCTTTCCTTTACGAACATGGCATGCTCAAAAATATTTTCAGGGGATTTACCTGAATTAACAAATGAAATTATACAATATTTTAGAAAAGATTTATCAACATTATTTTCATGTATTTTAGTTAATAGATTATGGTGTCGTTTAGCCATTCCATTATTATGGGAAGATCCATTTTCAATTCCTACCCAACATTATCGTTGTATTAAAACTTATTTATGCTTTTTAAATGAAGATGGCAAAGCAAAATTTAATGAATATGGAATTAATGATAATTTATTATTTTCAAATACATTATTCAATTATCCTAGTTTTATTAAATATTTAGATACATATAAAATTTATTGTTCTACTAGAAAATGGGTGGATAAATGCAATCATGAGAAGCTAGAAAGCTTAATTTATAGGTATTTATTTGAAATGTTCATTAAAAATGAAGGAAATTTACATTCTTTTGAAGTTGTGCTACCTACGGGTACTGATCATAGATATTTTAATAATAATATGAACTTGATTTTACAAAATCCAAATTTTACATGTAATATTAGAAATTTAAAATTAGATAGTAGTGATGATTTTTCATTTGAAAATACTATTATATTTTTAAAATTTTTATATTCTAATTGCAAATCAATCTCATCAATTGTTTTTAAAATTTTTATTTATGACATCAATAATCGTTCATTATTTGAAAAATATTTGTCACAAATAATTATTTCTCAACATAATCTCAAAAAAATTTCATTTGAATCTAATTCTATTTTATATAATCCATTTTTATCATTAAAAAATTCTAATTGTTCAAATACTTTAAATACAATTATATTTTATCACACTGATTTTAAGAATATAGTTAGTATTTTACAAGAGGTTTTTGATCAATTGAATGTTTTAGAATCTATTCATCTTATTTACTGTCAGTCTTTAAATTCTGATTTTGTTCAACAAATTATTAAGGTTAATAGATCTTTTAAATTGAGATCTTTATTTATGGATGAAATATTACATATTGAATCATTACAATTGCTATTAAGGAAATTTAGTGATTGTTTAGAAAATTTTGGATTTGGACTTATAAGTAATGAATATGACGAATATATTGAACAAAGACGACAATTATTTAAATTAATTATGAAATATTGTACAAAGATTAGATATTTTGATTCTGGTATACCTAATGATAATAATATTTACTCAATCATTAAAAATAATCAACATACTATTAATTATCTTACTATTGAAATGGATTTTCATGATGATTGTTATGATATAAGTTCAACTGTATTACAAAATTTAGGGCAGGTTCTTCCTCCAAAATTAGAATATTTAAGTTTATCTCTTTCATTTAATACAAGTGATCTGGAAATATTTTTAAAAAATTCACAAAATAATTTTACTAAGAAATTAATAATTGGACATATAACGCAAGATAATGATGAAAATACTATTTTATTTTATATAAAGAAATATATTATGAAGAAGAAAAGGGTTAAATATTTGGCTATTATTTTAGATGATGATTTAACTAATGAATTATTTTCTTTAAAAGACGAAGTAAATGAATTTAAATTACATAATATTATAGTTCAAAAATTCTTTGATTTATATATTGATGCATATAGTTTTGTAAATGATAATGATTTTAATAAATAAAGAACCTGCGCATTTATTTTAAAAATGAAAAAGTTGATTTTAATTTATTAATGTCGTAATTCCTTACTATTTTTCTCTAATTCTTGGCGATTTTTTTCTACCTCCTCCTTATTTTTTTTGCCTCTTTAACCTCTTGCTTTAACTCCTCTTTGGCTAAAACTTTTTCCAGTGAATATGAATAATCTAATCAATTCTAACTGACAAATCCGTGTTATGTTTGGTTTTGGGAAAGCATATCCTTACATTATTATAATTTGCGAAGCGTAGCGTTATAATTAATCATTAATAATAAAAGAATTAACAGTTTTGAAAGTATTTAAGCATAAGGTCACGTGTGATATACTGTATTAATGTAGCTTAATAATTATTAACCGGCTGTTTTTGTTGTATTACTGCGTCACTTATATTATTACCCCTCAGCTTCGTCTACATTAATTAAATTAAACTTCATTATTGTTATGATCAAGAATTTGGATTACGCGCAATCCTAAAGTTAATAATTTTAAATAATTTTAACGAATTTTTATAATTTTTTTTATACTTTTTATAGAGAAATTATTAATTAAAAATATGATCTAATATAGTAAAAATGAAAATATTTTATATTATGCAAAAGAACATATTATGAAAAAGAAAGAGTAAAATATTTATCTTTTTATAGAGACAAATCATGGAAATGAAGAAATATAATGGTGTAGATAATGAAGAATGGCCGAAAATTATAATTTTGGCCCGAATTATTAAAAAATTTAAAATTTTTAATGTTTATGGTGAACGATCACTAGTAGTGACAGATCCCAAATATTTATATGGTTATTGTCAAAATTCTGGCCAGAGTTAACATCTTAATTCTGTCAGAGTTTAAATTTTTGGTTGGAGTAATTACTCGGACATACATTATTAACATAAAACCGGATACAAAACGGGTATCTAGTGTATGACCAGTTCTATCAGAGATATTAACCAAAGATATCAACACAAAAGTGGTAAAAATCCTGTATTTAATTTCTCAATTATTATTATCCTTGATCTTTCATAAATACTGTCATAAACGGAATGATAAAATATGGAATTGTCTTAATGAAAGTGGTCTATTCATGGAGGGGTGAAGGAAGTTGATAATCACTCGTCCTCTTAAACGCAAACGCTCGAAAAGCAAAATCACGATGAATCTGACACTCCTACCCTGGTTCTATCTGGAGTCTCGTCATCGCTCGTAAGTGGAGATCGCTTGATGAACATGTCTTGGTGTGCTAGAAATTCGGCGTATAACTCGTTGAGACGATACGCGTATGTAAATTGAAGAATAAACATCGCTAACGTGTGTGAAAGCGTTGATGTTAGTAATAGTGGGTGGAGTTTGTGTCACTTTGGTATGTGACCTGGTGGGGTTGATGTTAAAGTCGAAAGTGATGGTTGTGACGTAGATGCGGTTGACGTCGAAGGTATAGGATCGTTGAGTCGGGATCGACATTAGATCCAACGGCGTGATGGTGAGTAGTGTCGTTTTGCGATTGTTGGAGTCGTTTAGCAGCTAAATCTGCTTTCCGTTGTATATTTAGTTCCCGTACTTTCGCTGCATTATAAACGCGGTCTAATTTGGCTTGATGTTTTTCACGTTCAGCTTTTTTTTGGCATCACGTTTGGCGCGTCGTTCAAGGTAAACTTCCTTTTGATGAGCGAGTATCAAAAATCGTCCACGTCTAATTTTTTTGCGTTTCTTCGCCGATTTCTGTTCCTGTGATAACGGCGAATGGAGATGACTGAAAAGTTTGTGTAGTAAGTGTTGGATTTTCTTTTAAAATTACACGGTTTTCCGGAGATGTTTGTTTAAAAATTTCGCCATCGTCGGTTGCATCTAAATTAAGGCGAGAAATACCGCTCCAACTTGTAATTTGTGCTTATGATCTAATATTATCAAATTTATATTTTTGTATTCTTTGCAGAAGATATGTTGGCGTATATCGTTTTCTGTGTCGATTGTCGTAACGCACACCTAAACGGCAGCTTATTACAGATTTAGGGCAGTCAACTTTCAATAAGGCTTGGTCACATTCACGATTATCGATAGGTACGGGGCTTACTTCAGTATTCAATATTTTTTGATAAGACAAATTCTGCAGGTTGTACGCAGCTGTGGTTATGGGCGCAGGGATAGATGTATAAACCAAGGTAAATTACGTATATTTTGTAAGAACATTTGATATAAGTTGATATGCAACGTTTTCTATAGTCAAAACTGAAGATACAGTCATAAACCGCAGTGATTTTAGTCGTTTTAAGCGAGGGAATATTTAATCACAACGCTTTTAGGTTGAATGAGAATACGTAAGATGCTTTTGTGTATTGATCGTAGATCTTCGACTCTTCGTTAATCATTGTAAGACCTACGCCCGTATTAAACTACGTTGTCACCACAATCTTAACAAAATTGATGATTTATTAATAAAATGAAAATTGTTTTCCTAAGAAGGTAACGAAAAATTATAACGTCATTGCTAAAATTAGTACTGGGGGCTTATTGATTAAAATAAATTCACTTTTATAAAAAAAATTATTTTATTTTTTTTTTCACATTATTTATTTATTTTTTTTTTTATTATTATTAATCAGGATTTTCACCCAAATTATTCCTTAAACATATATTTTGATAATAATAATAACTGCAGTTCATTAAGCCTCAATATTTCCTAAATAATGAAACAATTTTACTGTTGCTGTGATTTTTTTAAATAGTCGCTGTGGGCTTATTAATTACCTTTTTTCGGATTAATTTTTTTTTTTATTTACATGTCATAAATTCATTCGTTAAAAAAATTTTTCATTTTTGCATTTAATTTTTTAATTAACTATAAATAAGACCCAATTTCACAAGGTGGTTGGGAGGGGCGCTACTCTACTCAATAATGATTAATGGTTAATGATTAATGATTATTTAAAATTTCACCCAATTTAAACGTATGAGTAGTGACCTAAAAAGGGTATTTATTGCAAGTGTTTTGATGGAACTTCACGGAGTACGTATGTAAAATAAACTTAAAATAATAAGTTTGCGTTACAAGGTACAAATAAATAAAATAGGGAAATGGAGGACTTGTTTTCTATGAGTCTGGAATTCCATTCGCATTGCTGATGATAGATTAATTCACAAAAATTCAGAGTATCATCCTTGGGAAGGGTTCATTTAACCAACGGCTTAAATTACCAAAGGATCATTACATAAAGGCTATTACCGAATTGGCCGGATGATTCATAAATATTAGGTTCATCGTTTGGTGGTATTAACATTTTGCCCGAATGAAGAAAGCAAAGAATATATGAACCATATTGATGGTAATTCTACAAACAACAGGGTGTCTAATCTTGAATAATCTTGAATGATGTACACCGAAAGAAAATGTTCAACATGCCGTACATCTTGGGCATTGTAACAATAACCCTAACAAACGTACCGTCAAGCAGATTTTTATTCAAGAATTTTCGTCATAGCCGAAGCACAACGTGTAACAGGGATTGACAAAGTAAATATTGGTATTTGGACGAGTATGTCGAGGTATTTGTAATCATGCTGGAGGATGTCGTTGGGAGTATTTCACATGATAAACGTTGAATATATTTTCATTATAATATCAAAATGTCATTAATAGAAAAAAAAAAGATATGGCTGTTATGATGTAATACATCAAAAAATTAATTTATCATTAAGCGAAAAAAATAATATAGATTGTGTAACAATAAGAATGATAAATATATACGACATACTGACTGAACTCTTCTGAACTTTCATTAAATCATATAATCATTCGTCGTCACAAATCATACTACTTTTACAAGATGCCTAATAAAACAAAAAGAAGCTAAACAACAAGAGGGCAATAAAGAGAGTAGTGAGGGTATTTTCATGGTAAGAAAGGTTTTATTTTACGCAATTCCCTAACCCTAAAATAATATCTTGGCTATTTCCGCACCATTTGCTAGTCAACATATTAACAAATTTGTATCTTAGTCATTATGAATCAAATTAAGAAGTATCTTGGATATTATAAAATTATTATTGGAGTAGTTCTCACTGCAATAATATTGTTTTATGTAGTTACGTTAACAAATGTATGTTTGAAAATGTGAATGATCTCACGCAGTCTTCATATGACAGTAACATAATTCATTTTTTAGGAAATTCGAACCATGAAACCATGAAGGAAGGACTAAAAAAATGAATGATATGTCAATTGCTATATCTAACGACAAATTCGATGTCGTTCAAGGAAGATTCAATAATATCGAAGGAATATTCGAAGGAAGATTCAATAATATCGAAGGAATATTCGAAGGAAGACTTGATAATATCGAAGCAAGATTCAATAATAGCGAAGGAAGAATCAAAAATATTGAAGATAATATTAAGGGTAACAAAAAGCAAGAACTTAATTTTAGAAATATAATCATTTGATTATTTTGATCAGTCTTAAATAGTCATATTATTTTTATTATATGATTATCATTTCACGGATTTCGAAATTCTGTAATCAATAAAATAAAAAAGTGATAGATGCTTTTGGCATTCTTGTATATCTTGTTATTAATTAAAATCCGTGTATAATTACCAAATGTGCTCTTTCGAATTCATCCGAATCGTAACTCTACTTTCATTTGAACTACGGTACTACTTTTTTTAGGTTCAGATCAACTTATAATGAACGAATAAATTTTTAACATAACTGCAGATAAATTAATATTCTTTAAGATTTTATTAAAAAAGTTGTATCTAAATATTAACCTTTCTTGTAAATAAAGAATGTATTTTCGTTAAATTATTTTTCGTTGTTCTTTTTATAAAATTAAACGCAATCATATGAAAGGTTCATATTTACGGGATTGTCTTTTTTAAAAACATTTATTAATATTTTATTATAAGAATGAATTAGAGCCATTTACTATTTGAGCATAATTTTTACACTTTATTCGGTCTTAATTTTTTTACGCTTCATCAAAATTAGTGCAAAGGTAATATGGAATATATGATTATCATGATCTTAATTCAAAAAATACACAAAATTAAACAAAATATCGTAAAATAAAAACATAATTAGATTTTCCTTTCGTTTTAAATTTACCCAATTTAAAATTATATAATAACATTTTCAAAATTATTATTGATTCACGTATATGCAATAAAATTTTCAATCCTTTAATATTGGTCACCTTCATAATAATAACTTCTCTATACGGATATTATGAAATACCTTACATTTTTTTATTTATTTTATTTACCATATTTTACTAGATAAGGTTCAATATATAATTATTAATCTAAAAATTATTTTCCTAGCGTAAAGACAAAAAAAAGTTTATGTAAAAAATGAGCAAACGTCATCATCTAGCTTTGATTAAAATAAATTCATTAAAAATTTTTTATTCAAACTAAATTTATTTTTGATATATAATTTGGCAATGGTTTCAAATATAAATTTTTTATCGTAGCTTGTTACTATCTTATTTTTGATTACCGAAAAAAATAATACTGAAAAATGCGAAGTAAAATTATTTTTACTTTAAACTTAAATGTACAAAGCTTGTCTAAATTTCTGAATCTCCTTATGTAACCATCATTTTAACCATTTCGGGTTAGGTTTATTTTCTTTATGATGATCAGCTAACTGCTTACGAATTTTCTTTGTCACAAAATCACAAAAATAGTACAAATAGTAATACAAATGGTAATACAAATAAATGTGCGCAATTTATTGAATTTCGTTCAATTCATAATTTTTTTTCTTTACTTATAATAATTCTGAAATTTATTTCGAGTAACGTAGTTATTTATTTATATAACTAAAATTAAAACTATAATCCACAACTCAAATTAATTATTATGGATGAAAAACCAAAAGATTTATGGGAGTATGATAGTAAATATCAGGTAATAGCAATTTAATATTTTTAATAATTATAATAATTTATTGAATTTTTGTAGTTAAAAATATTAATATATTTTGCCTATTAAAAGAGACATGTTACAATTTCTACTATTGATTCAACTATTGAATCAGAAAATGTAGATGAAAGAATAGTTTATATAAAAGATTTAGAAAAAAGAAGGCAAGCATATGGAATATGTGGAGAATGTAAAGAACCTGGCACAGGAGAAAATTGGTGTCAATCTTGTAATGCTAAAAGATTAAAGGATAACTTTAAAAATTGGACTAGTGGAAACAAATATATTGATGAATTTATACAACAATCACAACTTTATGCTGTACATTATAAAAAATTTCTTGAATGGATACCTTTTGAAAAATTTCAAAATGTCAATTATATTGCAGAAGGTGGTTTTGGTAAGATTTATTCAGCAGAATGGCCTGAAGGAAATATTGCATATTGGAATATTGAAAATCAAAGTTGGTATAGATACAAGTGTAAAAAATATGCATTGAAAAGTTTGAATAATTCTTCTGATATATGTTCAGATTTTTTAAATGAGGTAATTTAAACTTACTTTGTCTTATATATAAAGATTGTTATTTGCATTTATTTATTTTTAAAAATTTTTCCTTTTGATGCTAATTAGATTAAATCTCATCTTCAGATTTATATTGATGATATTGTTCAATGTTATGGAATTACTCAAGATCCAAATAATAAAGAGTATATAATGGTTTTATATTATTGTGATGATGGAAATTTGAGAAATTATTTAAATAAAACTAAAAATTATATCAATTATGAATCAAAAATTGATAAATTACAACAAATTGCAAGATGACTTTTAGATATTCATAATACTGAAAAAGTTCACAAAGATTTTCATTCAGGCAATATATTATATGGTTTCAGTGGTTATCCATTTATAAGTGATTTAGGTATGTGTCAACCAGCAAATTTAAAGCAATCAGTTAAAGAAGAAGGAATTTATGGAGTATTACCATACATGGCACCAGAAGTTTTACGTGGATACCAATATACAAAAGCAGCAGATATTTACTCATTTGGAATAATAATGAATGAATTTCTTTCTGAAGAAATTCCTTTTAATGATATTCCTCATGATGAATTTTTAAGTATTAAAATATGTTTAGGACTTAGACCAACAATTTCTGAAGATGTACCAAAGTTTCTTACAGATTTGATAATAAAATGTTGGGATGCTGAAATAAAAAATAGACCAACCACTAAAGATTTACATCAACTGTTAAAGAAATGGTATGTTGAGATTGAAGATAGTGAAAATGGTGACAATAGTCAAAATAGTGAAATATATTTTCAAATAAAAAAATATGATAAAATTAGAGAAGAAAAATTCAAAAACAGGTCAAATGAAGATAAATCCAAAAGCTTTCAAACACACTCACAAGCAATTTATACTAGTAGGCTTTTAAATTTCAAAAATCTTCCAAAACCAGTAAATTCTTCAGATTTATCATCTTTTCAATTAATTCCAGGTAATTAAATTTAATTTTATTTTTATCATATAATCTATTTTACATTATTATGTTATTCTATTTTTTAATAGATGCTAATTATACTGCTCAATCAACATCAGCCGATCCAAGTAAGTATTCTCTTAATTACCATTATTGTGATTATTTTATTTACATTTGTTAACATTTAAATACTATGAATACATAATATACAGTTTCAGAATGCTTAGATTGTTTAATTAAGAATTGGTAAGTTATTATTTATTTGTAATTTTCCTTTCTAATTTATCTAATCTATTTTATTTTATAGAACTAAATGAAATTTGTCAAGATAGTGAACAATAATATTGAATGAAGTTTTATTTATGTAAAAGTTAGAGTCAAATAGTTTAAATTACTAGTTTGTATATAGGAAGTTAGTTTACTTTATTTTTCTTTCATTATGCTTTGTAAATTTATTATCTTTAGTTTTTTATTCACGTAGTATATTATAGTTAGGGATGGCAAAAAACATGTTTTAAAACAATTTTGGCGTTTTAAAACATTTTTTAAACGTGTTTTAAAACGTTAAGCACTTTACTAGCCTTTACGACGTAATATATATTTACAATAAAATTTTAAGCGGACCGACCTTATTGGGAATATAGCTTAGTGATACTAGTGATTCGTTAAATAAAATTTGCGCTAACCCTTAAAAAAAAAAAATTATATAATATATTAATTTTAAATCTTCTAATTGATCAATTAAATCAATAACTAATGTCATTCCCACAATAATTACGCACTTTTGACGAGGTGTTTTTCGTAACTTTTCAAAGTGCTTACGGACGTTTTCCGATGATTGTCTTTACGAGAATAATTTAAAAAAAAGGTTGCTTAAAAATACAAAAAAGGTCATTAAAAAATAATTACGCAATAATCATGTTGATCAATGTTTTAAAACAAAAAAAAAAAGTTTTAAAACAATATAAAACTGATTTAAAACATCTTGTTTTAAATCACGTGCCATCCCTAATTATAGTATGTATACAGTATATTTATTGGATTTATTGGATTTTATATTTATGAATATTCTATATAAATAAAGATTATAATTTTTTTATGATTATTATTTGATCGTTAAATGTAAACTGTGATATATTTGCAACTGTCAATATTCCACTCAAGATATTTATAAATAACATATTAATTATTGTACGTAATAAATGTCAGTTTTGGTTGGGCTGATAGTTTTTAGGCTGCGACTCATTTTCAATCTACCTTTAAATAACATAGTAACTATCCAACTTAATAATCAATATATAAATTTCACATTTCATATGGTTTTTAGAAGCTTATTTATTTTTTTCCACTTGTTTAAATATTCAATAAATTTCCTTTCTATACTAAGATATTTTAGATTTACTTGCTCAATAATTACATTTAAATTTAAAATTAGATATTTAAAATAAGACATTATTGGGACACGTATGGGTTTAGATAATAAAACTTAAATAAAAAAATAATAAAAATGTCAATAAAGAAAAAACCTTATAATTTCTCACTAGAATATTGCGAGTCTATTCCCTGACAGCAGCTGTATATTCATTATAATTTGTTGTATGAAAATTAATATTTTGTTCATACTTTCTATGAATAGATAATTATTATTATCATCAGGAATACCAGAATCAAAATATCTAATCTTTGTACAATACTTCATAATTAATTTAAATAATTGTCGTTTTGATTCATTATATTCGTCTTTCATAAATCCAAATCCAAAATTTTCTAAACAATCACCAACTTTCTCTAATAATAATTCTAATGATCCAACATGTGATACATGTAATATTTCATCCATAAATAAAGATCCTAATTTAAAAGGTTTATTACCCTCAATAATTTGTTGAACAAAATCAGAATTTAAAGAACTACAATAAATAAGATGAATAGATTCTAAGACATTAAATTGATCAAAAACCTCTTGTAAAATATTGACTATATTCTCAAAATCAATGTAATAAAATATAATTGTATTTAAAGTATTTGAACAATTCGAATTTTTTAATGATAAAAATGAATTATATAAATAGTATTAGTATCAAATAAAATTTTTTTGAGATAATGTTGTGAAATAATTATTATTTGTGTTAAACATTTTTTAATTAATGAATAATTAATACCATCATATGAAGGAATATTTAAAACCATTGATAATATTGAATTGCAATTAGAATATAAAAATGTTAACAATTTAATTATATTTTGATATGAAGAAATATAATTAAAAATACAGAGTGTTGAATTTCTAATATTATATGTAAGGTTTTGATTTTGTAAAATCAAGTCTATATTATTATTTAAAATAATTATAACCCGAATACAGTACAACTTCAAAAGAATGTAAATTTCCTTCATTTTCAATAAAAATTTCAAGTAATGAAACCTATAAATTAAGTTTACTAGCTTCTCTTGGGTTTTACCAACTACAGTATCAACCCACGTATGAATAGATCTTAAAATTTTATTTAAGTTTTAATAAAACTAGGATAATTAAATAATGTATTTGTAGATACTAAATTATTATTAACTCCATACTCATATAATTTTGTTTTGATATTTTCATTTAATTTACTTAAATAAATTTCAATACAATGATAATGTTGGTTAGGAATTGAAAATGGATCTTCTTATAATAATGGAATGGCTAAATGACACCATAATCTATTAACTAAAATACATGAATATAATGTTGAAATATCATTCCGTAAATATTGTATAATTTCATTTGTTTATTCAGGTAAATCCCCTGAAAATATTTTTGAGCATGTCATGTTCGTAAAGGAAAAGAAGGTTGCTTTCGTTTCAAAAAATACAAAAAATATAAAATAAAATTTATCAATTTTCATAGTTTGTATAATTTTCCATAAAAAGAACAAAAGAATCAAAAATCACATGTAAATCATTCCTTTCTGTTAATTCCACCTGATCAAACAAAGTCTCTATATAGTTTATCGATCAGGTGGATGGGTACAATTCCCGGGTTACTGATCTCTTTTATTTGTTACAGCGTATGAAACCACGCAAATAACACTTACGTGCATGACAGTCATAATGAACAATGAAGATTTGCCATGGACTACTTTCGTATGCACTCTTGTCAAAGTCCTCTAACATGCAATACATAATTAGCAAGTATTCTACATATGTATTTTCCATAAATCATCAATTCTCATTACTCAGTTACGTAACTTGCATATAAAATTGTATCACCTCGAATTTAGCAAAAAACATAAGACAACGACTTCCATCAAATTTACCTACTATAGACAATATGTTATCTTTCTGGATTTTTACATACCATGTTATTAAAATTATTCTTTAACAGCAAGCTTACGTAATGTCAATTTTTTTCAAAATTGATGATTTTTCCTCAATCATCTTGAAAAATAAAAATCATTTTTTTTACAATATCTTTCACATAAAAACTTATTATAAACATGCCAAGCTCCTCCATGAAAATGGTATTTGATTGAAGTTAATAATATATAAATAATAAGTGAGTAAGTTGGACTAAAATTATTTATCACACGATTAAGAGATTTATGAATTCAGTACTTTGTGTAAAATAACTATTTAATGGATGCTTGAAAGTTTTTTTCCAAAAAATGTTTATAGCATCATAAGTAGGTTTAATAGTAATAGAAGCCATTAATAAGCATTCTACAGTGACAACAAAATATAATATGACTGTGTTATAATTTATTTGATTTCAATTTTCCTAAATTTCTTTCACCGCATTATAAAGTATTCCATCAGATATTTAAGATATTAATTAAAAAAATCATATATATAATTTAATAACTTAATCTTATTAATTATAGTCAAAAATAATGAAATTTTAAAATTTCTCCAAAAATTTTCAATGGTTAAAAAAGATTTACCCATATTTTCTTTTTATAATACAAGAACGAAAATATGTTAAAATTATAAATTTTTAAAAAAATGAAAACAATCAAAAGGTTCAAATTTTTTTTCGGTTATGTTCATTTGTAAAATCTAATTATTTATGTGTAATATGATTTAACATTACCTTAATAACTGAATGATCGAGAAATTTTTTGTTATTAAAATTTAGTATACTTTATGTACTTAAGTAAAATTAAGCTAAGGTATTTTAATTATGATATATTACACGTAACAGCGTGACGCGACTGAAGCGTGGAACATATAACATCTTAAATGGACGTTTAAGCCGCGCTTTCATAAATCATGTAAAATCAATCACACTTAACACGAATTATAAAACCTTTAATAGTTAATTTGATAAAATACTGCATTCCTCTAAGCAAAATATTTAAGAAGATTCCACCACCAGTTCTTTCTAAGCCTAATAAAAAAGTCGCATATTTTTAATCTTTATTATCTTCAGTTTCAATTATAATGATCGATATCATAAAAATATATATATATATAATTTTGAATCAAATTATAAAAAGTTGTGATTGGTAGATAGTGACAATATGGAACTTCCTTTTTTTAGATCCACAGGAAAAGTTCATAGCGAAATTGGTAGCAAGACAGAAGTATAGGAGAGCTAACCATAACAAAAAAATATCGGAGAAATTGATCAAAAAAATCGTAAACAAATTTTGTAGTAATCATTTATGATACAATAATAATCATAAATTCATAATAGTTATCTTTTTTATTAATATAAAACTGTATATAAAATATGTTAATGATTTTTGTAATTTCTGGTATTTACCTTAAATATTTTATGTTTATTATTTTTTACATATTGACTTCATAAGTTGTGGGAATTCATTATTTTCCGGATTATACCAACTTGTGAAATTTACTGTAAATGATGGCTTTATCGATGATTCTTTTCAACCGAAATTATTATAAATTCCTGCGAATAAATCAAAGTGTCGATATTCAAATGAGCCGGAAATTTATATGATTTGCATTTTCGGGCCGGATTTACAATATAATGCCTGTCAGTATCCGAAAAAGGCAATAAATTCTGGCTGACCATTCTAAAAAAGGTAAGATCTACGTGATTGTTTCTACCATGTGATAGAATTTTCGTGAAATTTCCAAAATAATTTACTAGAAATTGCTAGGGAATTTCTTAGAAATATATAAATATCATGATTCCAAGCATTTCAAGACGCCAATTTTATCAAAGATACAAATAACAATAATTATTTTTATCAAAGATACAAATAACAATAATTATAATAATTACACCAGAAAAAAAAAATCTTTTTAAAATCAACTTACAAATATGTCTCTCTACCAAAGTAATATTAATCATGTCTTCGATGATTTTATTAAAGATTTGAACGTAGCCAGACGTGGAGGTACTCGTTCCGGTCGTGGAAATAATACTTATTTTGTTCCTTTAATAGACGTTCACGAAAATGATAATGAATTTCTCGTCAATGCAGAATTACCAGTACGTATTTAACTATTTTTTTTTTCAAACTTTCTTACGTATATCTAATATATTAACATTATTATTTGTAGGGATTGAATAAAGATCAAATTAACATTGATGTTCGTGACAATGCTCTTATAATTTCTGGTGAAACAAAAAAAGACCAAAAATATGAAAAAGGAAAAACTCTTATTCAAGAACGTTCTTATGGTTCTTTCACTCGTAATATTTCATTACCACCAAATGTAAAAGCAGAAGATATCACGGCTAAATTTGAGAATGGACTTCTTGAATTGAAACTTCCAAAGAGTGCTCCTACTGGAAAGAAAATTACTATTGAATAATTTTCGTTTACATATATTTTACACTTTCTTTTAGCTCTTAAATAATATTCTTTCTAATTTTCCTGTATATACTTGTTCTAAAAAAATTCTTTCGTTAAACTAAGTTCATCCATTCTTTTATTAGTTTATAAATAAAAGGCTTTGAAATTTCTAATCAAAAATCGTTAAGCTCAAATATTGTATTCTTTAAAAAGTTTAACCAAATAAATAGTATCATCGTCATTTTACCACATTAACTGGCTTGTCATTTTATCTTCAATTATTTTAAGTTGTATCTTATTGTGAAAAATATTACCAAAAAAAAAAGGTTATGTTAATAACAGCACAGTGGCGTTCGAAACTCTACTTTAATTTAAAAACACTCATTTCAATATTTCAATAATAAAGAATCAAGTAAATTATATATAAACATAATTAAATTAACTATATTACAAATATATATTTATTTTAAATAAAGAATTTAATTGGTTTAATATTTAATTTTTTAACTATTTAATTTTACACAAAATATTTTATAACATATTAAAGAATTTATTTATTTATTTATTTATTTATTTTATGTAAAGTCGGAAATAAAAAACTAATGTTTAAATGTTAACAATTTGATCATATTAAAATATGTAATAATTTAATTAAAATAATAAATTACTTTAAATAAAAATTCAGTGAGTTAAATTATATATAACTAATAAATCATTATTATAACTTACTCTCTATATTATTAAATAAAGAATTTAATAAAAAAATTTAATTGGTTTAAATTATACACAGATATTATAATAGATACGTATTGTAAAAGTCCTTTGTTAACGCTTCAGACAATAAATAAATTTCGATGTTTATCATTAAGTATTATTTTTATTTTTATTTACAAACTTTATTCCTTGTCTCGTTACAGATGAAAAGTCAACAAGAATTATTCGGGAAAAATGAGAAATATATTTTTAATGGATCGAAGAAAAAAGTTCGCCCTACGTTTTCAAATACAAAGTCTATGCAACAGTCGGACGACGATTTAATTTTAGACAATGATTTATATTTTGACACGATGACAACTAATAATAACGAATACGCCAGTGCCCACGCCGATCAAAAAATCAACACATATTGGAACGAGTAAAAGAGGATGGAGAAGAATTTATACATTTAAATGAGGTTTTTAGTAAAAGATTATTGATGAGACCATTAGTCTCATCCAAACCAAAGGAAGAACACATTAAGTTCGGACGATTCATATGTAAAGAAAGATAGTAATAGAAAAAAAGGAAAAAGAAGAAGGCGATAACCCAGTGATAACCCGCGCGGATGTATTATCGGAATCAAATTAAATCTAAATTTAGTGAAGTTATTAGGTCTTTTTATTTCGTTTACATGTAATTCTCTTATTACAGATATGTGTTTTAGTTAGATATTTTAGCATAGTATTCGATTTCTTTAAGATAGACTATTTAGTTATAGGGTTATTCAATTTTTATATGTTTACCCCATTCGTATTGGTTCTTTCGGTTATATATATATCATATAGATACTACTCGATCTTCCCCAGTATTACCACCAAATTTTTTACCCCCCACGTGACCTAATAATATTCATCACCGGCATCACACCCCACCGCGTTTTCACTGTTTATATTTATCTGAGGGACTTGGATTTTTTTTTGCCTTCCAAAATTATTTTTTTCACAACCCCTTAACTGTCACCGGTCACGTGGGGGTAAAATTTTAATTATAAAATTGGAGGTGTTACTACGGTAAATATACTACTCGAGACATATCACGTGATCTTCGCATCGACATAGTTGTTTCCGAATAAGTATCTTGATTGATTCATTTTTACGTGTGTAAAAGGACCATTTACGACCTAAAATGATATCAGATGAATAAACCTTGATTGATTCATTGTGCTTCACATGTATAAAGGGCCATTTACAGATTAATATAGTCCATGTCAATCATGTGATATTGGTACTACGTTAAATATTATATTTTTTGCTTGATATCAATTTTTTCTTTTTATTACTCGTAAAAATATGAATAATTCAATATCTGTGGACTTTTCAAATTTACTTGAAAATAATGAAGATTATAACGTAAAAATTGTAGTTGGCGAGGAACCAAATATTAAAGAATTTAAAGTACATTCGATAATCTTGTCTTCTAGGTCAATTTATTTCAAAAATGCATTGTCTTCACGATGGGCAAAGAAAGTAGATGGAATCATCGTTTTTAATAAACCTAATATTACGCCCTTGGTATTTGAAGTACTTATAAAGTAAGTTTATTTTCAATGAATGATATTTATTATATTCGTAATAAAAATTTAATATTTTTGTAAAAATTTTTATAATTGTGATTAGGCATATTTATACAGGAGTACTTTCAGTTGAAAATAATGAAGTTAATCTTATAGATGTCATCATTGCTGCCGATGAGCTTCAATTACTTGAACTTTATCAACAACTTGAAAATCAATTGCTTGAGAATAAATTGACTTGGAAACCAAAAGATATTATTACAGCTTTGCAACACGAACGTTTTACTAATTTATATAATTTTGCATTAGGATTAATGAATAGAAATCCTAAGATTATCTTTGAATCGGAATATTTCTCAAAAATTAAAGAAGTTCAACTTATTCAGCTTTTGAAAAGTGATGAGCTTGAATTAGAAGAAATTAAAATTTGGGAATATTTAATTAAATGGGGAATTGAAAATACCGATTCTATTTTAGATGAAGATTTAACCAAGTGGACACCAGAGAATTTTGTGGATCTAAAAAATACTTTACGTAATTGTATTCCTCACATTCGATTTTTTAATATGTCACCTAATGAATATACAAAAGCTACGTTCTATTTTAAAGATGTTCTACCAGATGGTCTTGATGAAGAAGTTTTACATTATTTTTCAGTTCCTAATTCCAAACCTTCATTCAATATTTTACCATTAAGAGGGTATCCATTTGATTCTAAGATTATTAATTCTAAAGATGCAGCACTAATAGCAAGTTGGATCAATAAGAAACGAACGCCTTATCATTATAAAAGTTTACCTTTTAAATTTAAACTTATTTATCGTGCTAGTCGAGATGGTTTTGGAATTAATAAGTTTCATAACAATTGTGATAATAATGGATCAACAGTCGTTATCTTTAAAGTCCGTAATTCAAAAGAAATAATTGGCGGATATAATCCATTAGAATGGCGTAGCGTTAAAATAGGAGAAAATGAAGGATCACCTCTATTATCCCATAATCAAGATTTTTACAATAATTATAAATGCAAAGCATCAAATAGTTTTATATTTTCATTAACAAATCAAAAAATTCCTATATTAAGCCGAATTTCCTCCAAAGAAGAAGCAATCGTTTGGTGTAGAAATAAAGGACCATGCTTTGGTTTACAAGATTTGTGTATCAAACCTTCAAATAATGTTGGTGTCATTTGTGAAAGCAGGCAGTATTCTTATGAAAAAAAAATTATTAACAGAGAAATTTTTGAAATAGAAGAATACGAAGTATTTCAAGTTGATAAGGGATTTTTTAATAGAATGCTTCAATTTATTATGAAGTGGTTCAAGAAAATTTTTCTATATATTATAATGAAAATAATTCTTGTTATTAAGATAATTATTCATATAAGTTTACTCATGATTCAAACCTCATTGTGTATAGTAATGTTTCCATTAGCTTTCATTTTACCGGGTTATTTATTGAATATTAGTGATATTGAGATTACTGGTCCTCTTACAGCTTTTGCAGTCATTTTTGCATATTTTTTTATGCTCATATTATTTTTCATAGCTTTTATTTATATATTGCGTTGCGTTAATGAATATATAGACCGTATCTGCAACAAGCTTTTTGGTGATTATAACAGTTCAGCCTATGCAAGGTTTTGTTTAGAGATGGCTAGCTGAGAATGTATCTGGGAATATGGCCACGATGGTTGCGGTGTTATTTCGTTAGATTTGTATAATTTGTATCATGGTAATTTCTAAATAAATAAAATTTAAGTTAAATTTTGATGTTGATTGTTTAGGTTAAAATATCGATAATCAATATTTATTATTTAAATTAATCGATGCCACTCTACGAGTCCTCGATACATACCACGTGATCATATATTATTATGTAAAAAAATCATTTTAAAACTCTCTTCTCGCAACCAACTAAATAAATTACTGCGGATTTTTTTTCAGAGAAATGGGTAAAAATAAAAATAAGACTAAGTTAACCTCAAACATACCTGTACAAGAGCTTGCAACTTTCTTTCAGAACTTCTAGAGGGTTGTGTTTCCCATAAGAACGAGGACTTTCTTTTAACGTTACAGAAAATCTTGTACCGGAAGGACGGTAAGTATAAGTAAGTATACTTGCATAATCGTGCAAATGGTACCATCACTGATGGCACCATTTAATTAGAGAGGGTTTCGGCTTGTAATTTGAAACTTTGATGTACGTGCTTTTATCTATATTATTTTTCTTTATTTTTAAGAATAATAACTACCGTTTTTTTATTTTCTTTTTATAGAGACGTGTTTTTAGATTGAACAAAAGGTAAGCTTCGTTAGTTTGTATCTAAATTTCAACATTACTTTTACTAATATTTATATTTTTTACTTTTAGGATGCCGAACTTGAAGGTATATTAGAGTATAGGCAAGAGTTTTATTTTATCTATTGTTTTAACATTTTTCTTTTTACTTTTAAGACGTCAGATTCTTAGCGAACCCGGACTTGAAGGGTGGGGAAGCGGGTTTTTTTATTTAAAGGACTTAAAATTGGCTTATTTTTATTTAATGGCTTTAAACCATTTTTTTATCAACTTAAAAATTAATTCTATTTTATTCTTTTTATTTAACTTAAAAAAATGATCTTTATTTATTTAACTTTAGAAAAAATAAGGATCGCACCCACGTGGGTCATGCCACAGCTTTTCATTGATTGGTAGAGATCTTGTAGATTCGATTGTTTGTTCCTTAAAAGATAATCCATTTTAAGCTTTAAAAATATATAAATTCTGCTGAATTAAAATTGTAAAATCTATTATTAAAAAATTATATTGTAAATATGGCAAGCGGTAGTGGTCAAAAGTGCGTAGCAAAATATAGCGTGTCAAAATATAGCGTGTACACGCTATATTTTGTAGCGTGTACACGTTATATTTCACGGCGGGTTACCCCTGTTCTGTCTGTTAACATGCAATTTCAGGGGTAACCTGTTGCAAAAAATAGCGTTTAATACGCTATATTTCATAGCGTTATATACGTTATATGTTATGGCGAGTACCCGTTATAAGAAGCGATGGGTATCCGTTATAAGAAACGTCAGGTACCCGCTATAAGAAACGGCGGGTTAAAAAAATCAATAAAAAAAGGACGTTTTTTAATTAAAATTAATAAAAAATTTCTTTTTTTCCAATTAAGAACGTCAAAATTGATTTCTTTTTATTTAAAATCATCAATATTGATATTTTTTAATTAAAAAATCTAAAAAATTGGTTTTTTTTAATTTAAAAACGTTCTAACTTGACATTTTTAATTAAGATAAATATAAAAGGTGGTTTTTTTTAATTAAAAACATCAAACTTTGACGTTTTTAATTATTAATTAAAATGAGTAAAAAATAATAATGCTTTTTAATTTTATACTTTTATAATTCAATAAATTATAAAAATAATAAAAATTTTTTGAAAAGTTAAGCATATAATATTTTATGAAGCTGTAAATGATTTTTATTTACATTAAATGCGTTCTTTTTACTTTTTTTTAGAATTTATATTATTTAATTTTGAAATGACAGACTTGAGTGGACTAAGTAGTTATTTAACAGGTATGGAAATATTTATCTATTAATATTGCTTAAATATTTGTGAAAAAGTATCTAATAAAATTAATTGTTTACATTTATTTTTATTTTAATAGTGTAATTTTGATACTTTAGTTGATCTAGGAAACTTAAATAATGCTATCCAACGGGTATGGAGCTACTTAAATATTAATTTTATCAAAATATCTTGAATATTTGTAAATATATTAATATATTGTATAACTACACCGACAAAAAATTTTTGTCGGTGCCACTGGGGTAGTTTATATAGTATGGAATTACTGTGCCACGCGTGAGTGGTATTTTCACTTTATAGTGTAACTTTGGTACTTTTGTTAAATAAAACATATCTTTAGAGATTAATGTTATTCAGCAGGTGTAGAACTGTCTATGTATTAATTTTTATCAAGCTAGCTTGAGTATTTATGGAGTAATTTGAATTTTTATAATAAAATATTTAAAAATTATTTAAAAAAGTTTTACTATTTATTTGTTTATTGAATTTAATAAAGTGTGAGAGAATTATTTTTTAATTGTTTTTCTTATAAAAGTAATAAAAATTTTTTTAAAAAAAATATTTTTTTGAAGTTACGCGGCAAAACTACAAACGACTCAATGAGCCAATTAAATTTAAACGTCACAAAAATCACGTGAGTGGAAGAAAAGTGATGGGGATACTGGAAATTTGTCACTCGTTAATGCAGATCACCGAAATCATACAATTCGAAAAATAAATTATTATTTGTTTGTGTTATTGTTTGTGAAATTTAATATTTTATGTTGCAACTCTATTCGTTCGAAAAAATAAATTAATATTTGTTTGTGGTTTTATGTCACAATTCTATTTGTTTCAAAAAAAATATTCCTTTTTAGTAGCTCATTTATAATGTATTACAGTAACCCTTTTTTTATATATCAGATATGGTAAATAAGAATAAAAATTCTATCTAAAAAATTCGTCTAAAATAAAATTTTATTTCCAGTAAAAACAAATTTCTAAATAATCAATGGGAATTATATTTAGTAAACCAAATATCTCAGATAAAATTACTGTTACAATTTATACCAAAAATTGTTTACATTGCAATATACCTTTTACTGAAGAATTATGGTGTAATGAATGTATTAATTCTTTAGAAAAATTAGCAGAAAATAATGATAAAGAAGCAATGTTTAATTTAGCCAACTGTTACAGAAATGGAAAGGGAGCAGAAAAGAATTTAGAAAAAGCCTTTTATTGGTATCTAAAAGCAGCAGAAAAAGATCATATTGATTCAATGTTTGGTTTAGCCAAAATTCATTATAATGGAGAAGGAATAGAAAAGAATTATTCTTTTTAATTAAATAAACCGTTGCATATTTTGAAAAAGCCATTCATTGGTATCAGAAAGCAGCAGAGAAAGACCATGCTACAGCAATGAATAATTTAGCTATATGTTATGCAAATGGAGAAGGAACAGAAATAAATTTAGAAACGGCCTTTTATTGGTATCAAGAAGCAGCAGAAAAAGATTATATGCTTGCAATGTTTAATTTAGCCAATTGTTATACAAATGGAGAAGGGACAGAAAAGAATTTAGAAAAAGCCTTTCATTTGTATCAAAAAGCAGCAGAAAAAGATTGCATTGGTGCAATGTGTAAATTAGCTGATTGTTATTATTTTGGAAAAGGAACAGAAAGGAATTTAGAAAAGGCTTTTTATTGGTATCAAAAGGCAGCAGAAAATGGGAATGAAAAAGCAATGTTTAAGTTAGCTACTTTATATTATAGAGGAGAAGGAATAGAAAAAAATTTAGAAAGAGCCTTTCATTGGTATCAAAAAGCAGCAGAAAAAGATTATATTATTGCAATGTATAATTTAGCTAATCTTTATTATAATGGAGAAGGAATAGAAAGGAATTTTGAAAAAGCCTTTTATTTGTATCAAAAAGCAGCAGAAGGTGGTGATGAAGATGCAATGTTTAATTTATCTTTATGTTATGAGAAAGGAGATCGAGCAGAAAAAAATTTTGAAAAATTCTTTTATTGGCAGCAAAAAGCAGCAGAAAATGGTTATATTATTGCAATGTTTAATTTAGGCACTTACTATCTTAAAGGAGAAGGAGTAGAAAAAGATTTTGAAAAATACTTTTATTGGCAGCAAAAAGCAGCAGAAAATGGTCACTTTTTTGCAATGTATAATTTAAGCATTAACTATTATAAAGGAGAAAGAATAGAAATGAATTTAGAAAAAGCCCTTCATTGGTGTCAAAAGCAGCAGAAAAAGATCTTATTGGAGCAATGATTATTTTAGTCAATCTCTATAGATCGGGAGTAGGAACAGAAAAGGATTTTGAAAAATTCTTTCATTGGTTTCAGGAAGCAGCAGAAGATGGTCATATTCATGCAATGTTTGGTTTAACCATGATTTATAGAAATGGAAAAGGAGCAGAAAAGAATTTAGAATAAGCCATTCATTGGTATCAAAAAGCAGCAGAAAAAGATCATATTTATTCAATATTTGATTTAGCCGAAATTTATTATAATGGAGAAGGAATAGAAAAGAATTTAGAAAAAGCCTTTCATTGGTGTCAAAAATCAGCAGAAAAAGGGATACTGATGCAATGTCTCGTTTAGCTACATATTATAGAAATGGGGAAGGAACAGAAAAGAATTTGGAAAGAGCCTCTTATTGGCATCAAATAGCAGTAGAAAAGAAACAGATAAATTCTAAGAATGAAGTTGAATTATGTGATGCGTGTAAGCAAACATATACTGATTACCAATGGTGCCAACAATGTAATGGTAAACGATTCCAAAAATATTTTTCAAATTGGACTAGTAAAAATGAATTTATTGATAAATTTATTCAAGAAGCACAAATAAATGCTAAAAATAGTTATGAAATTTTAGAGTGGATACCTTATAATAATTTGTCAAGTATTAATTACTATGATAAAGGAGGATTTAGTGAAATTCACAAAGCTATCTGGTCAGATGGGCCTATTTATGGTTGGAATTTTGATAAACAACGATGGATTAGACAAGAATGTTATGATGTTGTTCTTAAAATACTTAATAATTCATCAAGTTCAGATAATAAATTTCTGAATGAGGTATAGTATCTGTATTAATGCCAAAATCTATTTACTTTTGCAAAAAATTTAATAATTGTTTATTCATTTATGTAGTGGAAATATCATTATAATTGTCAGAAAAAATCACTTACAAAATTTATTCAATTCTTCGGAATTACTCAAGATCCAAATAACTTAAAATATATAATAGTTATGAGTTATGCAAAGAAAGGAAGTTTAAGAAATTGTTTATCTGATATAATTAAATTTAAGTGGCAAGATAGGCTACAGTTATTGAAAAATATTATATCAGGACTTAAAGTAATTCATGAATCAAATTTAACTCATGGTGATTTTCATGATGGTAATATTTTAATGTCAAACAATTACAATGAGATATTTATTATTGATTTAGGATTATGTAAACCTATAAATGATGATAATAATGATAATGAAATTTGTGGAGTTTTACCTTTTATGGCACCTGAAATTTTAAGAAATAAACCCTATACTCCAGCAAGTGATATTTATAGTTTTTCAATGATAATGTGGGAATTTGTATCCGGAATTATACCATTTAAAAATAAAGCATATGATCATCATCTTGTCTTGAGTATTTGTGAAGGGGAACGTCCTGAAATTATAGAAAATACTCCAAAATGTTATATAGATTTAATGAAAAAATGTTGGGATTCAGAATCTTCCAATAGACCAACCATAATAATGCTTGAAAATATTATGTCTGAATGGATTCGATATATTAATAATTATTATATATTAAATGGTGGAGATTATGATGGAAATTATAAATTTTTACCTAGTATTGATTCTCATTTAAATAATGATATATTGGAATTTGTAGAAGCAAACAAAGCTTTAGTACAAGAACAAAAAAATCCCTCTATTATCCAATATCATCTACAAGCATATTATACAAGTCGTAAACTTACTGAAATTCTAGTCGATGATATTTCTGAATGCATGGATTGTGAAATTATAATTACACCATTAAAAGATCTGAGTATAAAAACAGAAATGTCTAAATCTAAGTTCTAAACCAATAGAAAGTGTATAAATGATTAGTAAATAATTGGTAAACCAATGGATCGGTACCCTAAAAAGGAATTCACTCAGAGACAAATTTTATATACTGTATATATATTTAAGTATAGTTAAGTACTTGGCCCCCTGCCACCCACCAAACAAAAGGTATTCATATGGTATTTTCTCTTTTGTAAAAATTATGTGATAGTGATTTTAAGCTATTTTTAATAAGTTAATTAACAGAGGTAGTATGGCAAATTAAAAACAAAAAAATTACCTAAGATTTTTTTTTTCATCATAAATTAAGCTAAAAATGATCATCAATTATACCACAAATGATTGTAGGATTTTTTTACCAACTAAATCAGGTAACAAAATTAATTCTTTAATAATATTATTACTAGCAGCCACACGTTGCCTCGCACTGGGACCAATGATGAGTTTGCTTAAATAGAAAAATTTAGTATTATAAATAGGACCCAGAAATATATATATAGGAGTCAGGTGATGAAATAATTTTTTACTATAAGCTGTACGCATTTTTCAGGGCCGGAATTATGATAATGTCAGTCAGTTACTATAATAGGAAATAAAATTCTGACTGGTGTTATTAAAAATTATTTAAAAAAGAAAAGATATTCATGATGTTTTTGGTTCAAAATACGCAAACTCAAATCATACCCTTTTATATATATTTCTGGGTCCTATTAAAGATGGTTGCAGTAGTTTTTTGTTTATATTAGGAATTTAATATAGTTAACAAAAAATAATAAAATAATAATATTATGAAAATACTACAAATATTTTTATTAATTAATTATAAATTTTATTTAATTATTTCTTATTATGTCAAACTTAAACTTATAACCAATTATTTGAACAATTAAATGTATTAGAAATTGTTCATTTCATTTACTATTATTCTTTTGATACGCATTTTATTCGAATAAAGTATTAATTTAACTAACCATTTGAATTAAAATCTTTATTCAAAAATCTGGTGATTATTTAGAGAATTCCAGATATGGATTTGATAACCTATTACAATTTCTTTATTTAATTAATTGTAAAAATATCAATTATTTTGATTTTTATGAATTTGAAAATCAAATTATTTATCCAGTGTTCAATTAATTGAAAAAATCCTAATTATCTTTCTATCAACGTCGGTCAATTTTCTTACATGTTATATTGATTTTTTTTAAAAAATAATAAATTTGTAAATATATTTAATATAATATTTTATTTCTTTATTTAATAATAAAAAATTGAAAGGAAAAGAAAAAGAAACCGGTTTAAAAAAGGGAAAAAAGGAATCCGAAAAAAAATAAGTACCAAAATAAAAGACAATAATTCGGTCCAAAAAGAGTGAAAAAAAAATTAAAATAACTAAAAAAAAAGATTGAAAACAATAATATAAAAAAAATTGGTCTTAAAAAAGTTCGAAATAATAGGATTATTTAAAAAATAATTATTCATTTTTGGAAAAAAAAAATTAAACCTAAACGGGAAAGAATGAGAAAAAACAAAAATATTCGGTTTGAAAAAAAAACTAAAGAAGAAAAGGGAGAATCAATTTGAAAAAAAAAAAGCTAAAAATATTAAAAAAAAGTTCCGATTACAGTCAGACCTCTATATAGTCACCTAATCGGTTCCGCTAAAATCGGTGACTATATAGAGGCTTTTACTATGATGTGATTATACAAAGGTTTTTTTATATAATATTTATATATATTGGTACTTCCAAAGGTGTGATTATATAGAGGAATTTTATATGATGTGACTATATAGAGCGTGATTATATAGAGGTCCGACTATACACGGATTGAATTGTTTTGACCATAAATAGATTAGGCTGATTCTAATTTAATAGTTAACCATAATAGTTTAGAACACCCTGTCAAGGACTAAGGCAACTTGTTAAAGATTATTTGTTGTATTATTTATCAATTATTACTGTATGTAGAAAACATTGCTATTAGCACGTACTTTTACGAGCCTTTTACAATGTTTTACAATATTAAATATAAGTAGAACAATTATATTATTAAAACAATGATTATTTATATTTTTTATATTTTTATTTTCAATTGTAATTTATTTAGAACATTTAAGTTTAATATCCAAATCCATAATTCAATCATTTAAAAAAATTCGTTGTTTCATACTGTATATAATAAATTTGCAAGATGATAAATACTAAGTAATTATTTATATAGATCGAGGCTTTATGTGAATCAAATACCATATATTTATTTTTTATTGGTTAAATTATAATATCATAAAATTATTAACTATTTAATATTGTATAAAACTATAGAAGTACAAATTTTTATATCCTTTTTAACTTATTTTTCATTGGATATCATCTATAATAATATGTTCAAATGATCTTTTTAATATGGACTGCAAAAGAATCTATTTATTTAAGAAATGTAAAATTTATTACCTGGTATTAACAACGATAAATTTAATTGGCTAGTATACTTAGTTGAATGTTAAAGGAAATGTACATTTTTAAGATAAATATTAATTCATATTTCATATTTATATATGCCAAATTTCAATGGATACTGCATTAAATTTTATAGTAGTTTCCAAAACTGCAAAACTGCAAGCTGAAACTTTTGTAAACCTGTTTCCGAAATATTTTTTTATTTTCCGAAACGTAAAACTGGTAAAATTATCCGAACTGGTAAAACTATCCAAAGAAACTGGCCAAATCTAAACTAGGTAAAATATAAATAAATAAATCAATCAATAAAGTTTATTTATTAATGTAATACTATTATTATATATTATATAAATGTTGTATTTCAGACATTTGGCACGTATCGCACAATAGTCTTCCACTTTTTTTTTTATTAACGTAGGCAAATGAAAACTTTATATTTATTTGATTTATGTGAAATTATATATTGTAAATTTACTTATAATTTCTAAATAATTCTGGACGAAGTGTTTTTTGTGAATTTGAGTCTAATAATTCAGAAATGACGTAATTTAAATTTCAGGATTTTTGACCCCCCTATGTCATCATTCATTTTAGGAAATGTAAAATTAAAACATAATTCTGGCTAGAATTATATTAACTACAAGTGTCTAAAAATGGAAGATGTGTAACATCATCATGGTCTTAACCCCCTCCCCCCTTAGGAAATGACGTCATTTCTGGCAGTCCCCTTATCAAGGAACACTCGCATCACTATGCCTTGACATTAAGTTTGACATTACACTTGGATAGAAATTAAACCTAAGAATTATGTAGAATATTCATGTAATTCAATTTGTGCTTATGATTTATTAAATGAAAAGGTTGTATTTACTGAAATTTATACAGTATATACATACATATATATGTTATAAAGTATAATTAAAAAATAAATTTATTATGTTAAATTGGTACCTGTCCACTATAAAAATTGATACCCAGGTTGAAAATGTATGCCGCAAAGGATAGAGTCATCACTAGCTTTTCCAAGCAGGAGGTGAAACAGGCACTTGTACGTTGCGGGTTCGTTACTCTGACTTCGACACTTGAGAACTTCAGTACAATTCACAACCCACTTTTTTAAACGAGTGCAAGGGAAAGTTTTTTTCTAGGCGAATGTTGTATTTCCGAACATTTTGACCTTGAATTGTCGTAATTGTACAAAAAAATTCTTATTATAATGGAAATAGAAAATTAACAAATTAACAAATGAAACGAGATTAGCAAAGTAAGATAAAAAAAATGAAAAAAATAAATTTATCGCTCATTTCCATTTAACTACATACAGTAATTCTTCCCATATAACTAATAAAAATAAGAGGAATGTTAGTAACATTTTTTAAATCAATTAAATAAAAATAAATAAAACGCATATCTTTTTTTAAGTCTAATTTGTACAAGAAACCTAATACAAATAAAAATGAAACATTAGAAATATTTATAAAATAGTAAAGCAAACATACTTCTTTCCCCTCCAAATTTACCTTCAAAGTCCAGTTTATATAAGAAACTAGCGTTCCTTGAGCGCCCTAGAAAAAAAAAAGGAAATAGTAAATACGTTTTCTTGAAGTCAAATAAATAAAACAAATATATACCATTCCTTTCTAATTTACCTGTAAAGTCCGGTTTGTATAAGAAACCCGGTGTCCTAAACAAGAGAAATGTTAGGAGAGTTTCTTTAGAGTCAAAAAAGTAAAAAAAACCAAACCCATACCTCCTCCCTTTCTAATGTACCTTTACAAGTCGGTTCGTATAATAAACTGGCGTCCCTAGAAAAAGAAAAAGAAAAATCATTAAAATTAAATAAATAAAAAATAACAGACTTATACACCTCCTTAAGAAACCCAGTATCTCTAGGAAAAATAATAAAAATAAGAAAATATTATCGGGATAAACAGATGATCACGGTAATTTGACTGTAAACATTAAAAATTGAACCAGACTCAATTTTCAAGCAGGAGAACAAACGGACACTTTTTATGTCACCATCGACAAAACATGTCGCTATGTTTCGGACTAAAAAAGGAACATTTACGCCTTCGCAACTTGCATTTTAACCGATGGCCATAAGAATCTTAAGTTCTTGCGGACTATAATGGTTTTTTTTAAAAAAACTGTAATGCATTTCTCTTTATTAAGGATAGAAATCCAATTCGATGAAATACCTACCCGTTCGTGCAACACGAAACGAATCTGTAACAGAGTCCAATCCATCCTAATGCAATAAAACACAAAAAAAATAAATAAAAAATAAAACAAACCCATATAATCTAAATTGGACTTAACTAAACTACTATCTACTAAAACCTAAAGAGAAAAAAAACAAAACTATACTAAACTAAAATTAAGAGAATTTCTCGCTAAACTAAAAATTTAAACATATTTAGTGTATATGTTGACCTCTTCCCCTCATTTAGTTCCTAATTATTATATTTTTATTTTCCCTTCAAACAAAATAGTTCTCTCGTTCTCCTCACTACTTGACTTTTATCGAAATATTTTATACGTGAAATCACGTGACTTATATCGGACTATAATGATCATTCAATAATATCTTTCGCCTAAATTTATTGTAATAGTTTGGTAAAAGAATAATTTTATATTCTAATTTTGCAATATATATTATTATGTGTAAAACAAAAAAAAAAAATCTTATTGAAAATTGTATTATGTTGTACAGTTTGTTTGCTGCAAAATATGGCGTATGCACAGTAAATATAAATTTAGAAATTTGAAATAAATGATCTGCCGCAGATCCTGGGGCTGAGTGGCAAATCATAAAAAAAAAAAATAAAGTTGCGTGATACATTTGATATACATCAGTAGAATCCCGTAACGGATGTACAACATACAACAACATTAATAAAATGTCATTCGATGCGCCTTTTCAAATTACAATTTTTTTTTTTTTATAATAAAAAAAAAAAAAAAAAAA